>SNQJ01S0074292.1:37512-51073 GCA_010110895.2 Picea sitchensis | reverse complement strand
GTTTTCAAAATCGTTTTCCTCGCATAGATTAGAAAACCTATTTTCCAAAATTCAAAGATGAAGAAGGTGATGATGTTTCTTTGCATTTAATCAAGTTTCATATCCATGTACATAAGCTAAACATTAAATTTTGTGAATATTGCCTTATGAAAATGTTCATGGCTACCTTGGACGGAAAGGCAAGATCATGGTATGAAAAATTACAAGTTGCTAGTTTATATTCTTTAAAGGATTTTCATACAATATTCTTTGAAAATTATAGAAAATATTATCCATCATCGTTACTCATTCAAAAATGTTGTGAACATCTCAAGAGTTTCATTCAATTCATGGAAGATGTTTATGACGATGATTCATTTATGGATGATGAAATTATAGAATCTTTGCATAAGAATCATTTCCATCCTTAGGGGAAAAATGTAGAAACTAATTGCCATGACACTCAAGAAAATTCTCAACAGTTAGTAGTTTCTCCTCTGCCCATGAATGAAGAAAATCAGGGGAACTTCCAGCAGATTGTAGTTTCTTTTGTGGTTGAAAATGAAACAAATCTACATCTTAATGATGAAATCCATATTTATTCTCCTCAGGTTGTTGACAAACTTCAATGGTCTTATCATATCTTAGGGGACCAAGAGGAAGTATATGATGGTAAATCATTTTTTTCTACAGTTCTCTTCTCTCTTGAATCACTCATCGAATAACATGTTGTTTTACATATCTTAGATGATGCACAAATTATTCATGATTTTACACCTTTGGAATTGAAAAATTATGAAATTGTTAAATACCAAGGCAACACTGTTGCTGGAGTACATGAAGGGGGATTTGTAGATTTTCCTCAAGCACATAAGATCGCTATTTCATTTGAATATATGCAGGAGTATACAAAGCCTTGTCTTGTTATAGAGGATGTGAAATATGAATATGTGTCTCTCTTGCACTTTGAAAATGAGCTGGATATTCATGGAATAGAACATGGACAAACATTTAATCATAAATCATATCCTTGTCTATTCACTGATTTTCAAGATGAGGTAAGGTTTCATGCTTTTTAAGATTTTTTTCCTAGCATGTTGCAATCATTAGAAAATGTGAAGTTTGTAGTGTTCTTGGACCAATGAGATTAGTTTCAGCAATATTTCGAGTTTCCACATTACATTTTTTTATGTCTTCTCAAGAAAAGTGTTAGCGGAGTTCAATTGAGCAACCAATTGCTTGATTCGTTGCATTGGCACTTTTTTGTCACAAGATGAAGAAGTAATATTCAACAACTTAGTATAGATAACAACTTGAATAAGATCAGTAGTTTGAGCATCATTTTCAATTTTGCATTGTTGATTGTTTTCAACATTCAAATTTCATTTTGCAGCATGTATAGTTTCAATTTACATTATTTGTTCTCAGTTTGAATAGTATGTTTGGTTTCAGTTGGAGAAGAGAATAATTAATTTTTCTCGTTGGGATCATCCCAATGGATCAAGCACATGTTCTATAAGTTCTTTGGCTCCTTACGTGGACGAATCCATCCCCAGTAGGAGACGATGTTGTCACCTGCTAACTTACATTTTTACGATCTGAAACTCCTCATCCAATGCTCGACAAACCCTTGCACTCTTTTTCTTTTCACGACATATCTATATTCCCCTCTGTCAATATTCTATCAACCTTGCTAGCCTTGGAAGTCTTGTGTGTGTTACAGTAACCTTTCATTTCTTAAAATATCCAAACCATTATCCATTTGTTTTTTGCATAAACCCCCTACCATGGTGGAATGTCATGTCTTCCACGATTTAGAAAATAGGTCTCATTATTCCTTATTCTATTAAGCTTGACCCCACCTATATTATCCACAAAATCATATGATGAGCCCCATATTCCAAAAGTCCTTAGAAAAATGAAAAAAACTTATAATTATTAATATAAATATTTTAATTAAAATATTTATATTAATTTAAAAATTTTAATTCATAACCCCAAGTCAAGTCATAAGCACGCATATCAATCTAAAAAAAAATTCAAAGGGTGAATGGAGGGATCATATCCATTGTAGAGGTCAAAAGAGTATGAAGTTTAAAACTTGGTGATATTTCCACAATAGAAACCACTCTTTTGATGTTGGAGTACGTGTCACTTCCGGGTGGATTATCAAGGATGGAGTGGTATGGATTAAAACAATTCTTTACAAGATCTGAAATACCATTGCAACCATTTACTATTTTGCAAAAGTGAGTTTCAATATAAACCATGGACTTTCCAATGGTATAAAAAAATAAATGTTTTATGCTATGGAAATAAGAAGGAAAGGAATTATAAAGAAGAAAATGCACGTGAATGGAAGATTTCTATAATTGTTTATCTAAATTTTTTATAGAAGTAAAAGGGGAAGATCAAGAAATATTTTCATAGTTTACTAAAGATGGTTTTCATGATATGGTTTTCAAAACCACACGAAGAAAACCAATACACAGTTTTCACGGTAAAATGGTAAATATTTATTGGTAAAAACAAGACATGGTTTTTAGAAACAATGGATGGCTTTGAGAAAAGGGTTTTGAATTTCATTTATGAAATTCATAAAATCAAATTGTAAAATAATGGAGACATTTTACAGGAGATGGAAACCAAGGCATGGTTTTTCAAAACCACTAGCTTGAATGGAAATGTGGAAATGGAATGTTATAGGTTAAATAAATATTTGGAAAATATTTTTATCCAAATATTTTATTCCCAAATATTTGAAAATTTATATTTATCAAGTAGATATGGATAAATAAAATCATATCTGGAAGAGTACCATTTCAAAGAGAATGTGGAAATCAATGATTTATTTCAGGCACAAAATAAGCCAATCCTAGGATTTAAGGAAAAATATAAATAAGTAAATAGATGAGGTGGAATCCAAGAATACCAAATCAAAAATTTTGACTCTAGCTACATCGTTAAATATCTTTTTACAACCAATTTTAGATTTAGTTTTATTTCATTATTTGATTTTGTTTTCCAAATAATTAGCAACAACTTGGTGGTTATTATTTTCCATTATTTAAGCATGTCTTTTGTAATGAGAAATTGTTGGAATTTTCAGCTATAGAGGCCGTAGTACCGTGTATCAATTTCTTAGAACATCCATATGAATTAATACATAAGTATTGTACTTTTGGAGGAAATGATTCATCATGATGTTGTTCTCAGTGTGTTTTTCATGTTAATGCTTTGGAATTCATCTACATTTGATGCTCCATTCATACAGTAAATACTTGTTCAAGTGTTAAGGATTTCATGTTCAAAATTCATCTATATTTGATGCTCTGTCCATGGGGATCTATCGCCTTTCTATTTTTCTTATAAAGTTACATTAAGAACTCACCCTTTATTAGTTTCTCTTTGTGTAATGGGATGTCCTTTCCTCTTTTCTGTTGCCATCCAAATATTGATAATTTGTTGAAAAAAAATACTTAATTTGCCTTTTCTTTCTGAGAGTACACTACCAACTATTGACTCAATAATTTTAAGTTTAGGATTTGACCGGTATTCCCAATGGTAACCTTCTCTTGCTTTTCCTACCAACCCTTAAAAAAAAAAAAAACATGTCCTATTGCAGAATATAACCTATGTGTGCTCATTGCTAAATCATTTTGACTATTTTTAGTGTTCAACTATTTTGAGAGAGCCCTCTCTAGTTGTATAGGTCAGAATAAAACCTAAAGTTGGTTTGAGGTTACCTTGGGGTTTCTTTGATACAACCCAAAGAAATTACCAAGTGATAACATTCTGGCGCTGTTACCGGGGAGCGAAGGTGAAATCTTCCCTGGGATAAACGATAAAGTTCATATATGAGTACTGATGGTGAACGATAGTCAGACATAGAAAATTTGTACATCATTCACCTGGAGACTCCATTTTCAAGTATCTAGAGTTCAAAATTTTCATGGTGACTCCATTGTCCGAAGAATCAATAGCCTAAAAGTTTTCTTGGCAACTCTATTGTATTGAGATGGATTCTCAATCTACAAGGTATTCTCCTATGAATCGATCTCATATATCGAGTTTTCCAAATCATCTTCCTCGCATAGATTGGAAGACCTATTTGCCAAAATTCAAATATGAAGAAGGTGATGTTTCTTCTTTTTATTTAATCAAGTTTCATATGCATGTACATAAGATAAAGGTTAAATTTCATAAATAATTCCTTATGAAAATGCTCATGGGTACCTTGGATGGAAAGGAAAGATCATGGTGTGAAAAGTTACTAGTTGCTAGTTTATATTCTTTAAAGGATTTTCATACAATATTCTTAGAAAATTATAGAAAATATTATCTATCATTGTCGTTGGTTCAAAACTATTGTGAACATTTTTAGAGTTTCATTCAATTCGTGGAAGATGTTTATGATTATGATGTATTTATGGATGATGAAATTATAGAATATTTGTATAAAAATCATTTCCATCATCAGGTAAAAAATGTAGAAATTAGTTTCCATGACATTCAAGAAAATTCTCAACAGGTAGTAGTTTCTCCTCTAGTTGTGAATGAAGAAAATCGAGGGAACTTCTAGCATATTGTAGTTTCTTTTGTGGATGAAAATGAAACATATATGCATCTTAACGAGGAAAGACATATTTCTTCTCCTAAGCTTGTTGATTAAATTCAATGGTCTTATCATATCTTAGGTGACCAAGAGGAAGTATATGATGGTAAATCATTGTTTTCTACAGTTCTCTTATCTCCTTAATCACTCATCGAAGAACATGTTGTCTTAGATCTCTAAGATGGTGCATAAATTATTCATGATTTTACACCTTTGGATTTGACAATTTTTGAAATTCTTAAAGACCAAGTCAACACTCTTGTTGTAGTACATGAAGGGGCATTTGCAGATTTTCCTGAAGAACATAAGATCATTATTTCATTTGAATATATGGAGGAGTATACAAAGCCTTTCATTTTTATAGAGGGTGTGAAATATGAACAGGTAGTTCTCTTGCACTTTGAAAATGAGTTGAAGATTGGTGAAATAGAACATGGACCGACATTTAATCATAAAGCATATCCTTGTCTTTTCACTGATTTTCAAGATGAGGTAATGTTTCATGTTTTTGAAGATTTGTTTGCCATCATAAAATGTGAAGTTTTCAATGTTCTCGAACCAAGGAGATCAGTTTCAGCTGGATTTCGAGTTGCCACATTCCACGTTTTTCTGTCTGCTCAAGAAAACAGTGAGCAGAGTTCAATTGAGCACCCAATTTATTGGTTTGTTGCATTGGCACTTTTGCATCACTTGATAAATAAATAATCTTCAAAAAATTAGTGTATATATCATCCTGAATGAGATCGATAGTTTGAGCATAATTTTAAGTTTTGCAGTGCAAATTGTTTTCAACATTCATATTTCAGTTTGTAGCATGTATAGTTTCAGTTTACATTCTTTGTTCCCAGTTTGAAGAGTAGGTTTGGTTTTAGTTGGAGAAGAGCATAGTTTAGTTGGTTGGTTGGGATCAGCCCAATAAATTAGGCACATGGTCTACAATTTCTTTGGCTCCTCACAGGGAGGATGCCATCCCCACTAGGTCCTGTTGTTGTCACCTATTAATTTACATTTTTAAGTCTGAAACGCCTCATCCAATGCTCACCAAACCGTTCCATTATTTTTCTTTTCACGACATATCTAGATTTCCTCCTGTCAATATTCTACCAACCTTTCTAACCTTGGTAGTCTTGTATGTGTTACAATAACGTTTCATTGCTTAAAATCTCCAAACCCTTATCCATTATTGTTTTTCATAAACCCCCACCATGATTTAAAACAATTACCTCATTATTCCTTATTCTATTAATCTTGAGCCCACCTATATTATCCACAAAATCATATGATGAGCCCCATATGCCAAAAATTCTTAGAAAAATGAAAAAAAACTTATAATTATTAATATAAATATTTTAATTAAAATATTTATATTAATTTTAAATATYTAATTGATAACCCCAAGTCAAGTCATGGGAGCTAATCTCAAACTGAGCCAAAAACTCAAAGTGTGGATGAAGGTCTCATATCCATTGCAGAGGTTAAAAGAGCGTGAATTTTGAAACTTGGGGAGATTTCCACAATCCAAACCACTATTTTGATGTTGGAGTACTTGTCACTTCCTGGTGGATTGCAGAGGATGGAGTGGTATGGATTAAAAAYACTCTTCAGAAGCTCTGCAATACCATTGCAACCATTCATTATATTGTTTTTGTTTSATAAATGTGTAGCTTGAATGTTTATGAGGATAAAATTTCCAAAAGTGTGTTTCAATATAAACCATGGAGTCTCTAATGCTATAAAGATATTTTTTCTCAAGGTGGAAAACTTTTAYAGAGGTAAACATAAAATTTTACAGAAGAGAAATAAATGTTTTATGYTATGGATATAAGAAGGAAATGAATTATAAAGAAGAAGATTTGGATAATTGTTTATCCAAAGTTTTTACAGAAGTAGAAGGGGAAGATCAAGTGATATTTTCATAGTTTACCAAATATGGTTTCCAATACATGGTTTTCAAAATCATAGGATAGTTTTCACAATAAAATGGTAAATATTTATTGGGAAAAACAATACATGGTTCTTAGAAACAATGGATGGTTTTGAGAAAAGGGTTTTGAATTTCATTTATGAAATTCATAAAATCAAATTGCAAAATAATGAAGAAGTTTTACAAGAGATGGTAACCAAGGCGTGGTTTTCAAAACCACGAGCTTGAATGGAAATGTGGAAATGGAATGTTATTGGTAAAGAAATATTTGGGAAATATTTTTATCAAAATATTTTATTCCCAAATATTTGAAAATTCATATTTCTCAGATAGATATGGATAAATAAAATCAGATTTGGAAGAGTATGAGTGGAATTTCAAAGAGCATGTGGCAATACATGATTTATTTCGGGTACAAAATTAGCTAATCCCGGGATTTAAAACAGAATATCAGTAAGTAAAATATCACACACCAGATATCAAGCACAAAATAAACATTTGAAGAGATTTCTATGCATAAGATAGTGGTAAATAGATGAGGTGGCAGCCAATATTATCAAATCAAAACATTTTACTCCAACTCCAACATTTGAGATCTTTTCCCCAAAAAATTTACATTTAGTTTTATTTCATTATTTGATTTTGTTTTCCAAAAAAATAGCAACAACTTGATGGTTATTATTTTTTATTATTTAAACATGTATTTTGTAATAAGAAATGGTTGGAATTTTCATCCATAGAGGCTATTGGACTTGGTATCAATTTCTTAGAACATCCTTATGAATTAATACAAAAGTATTGTATTTTTGGAGGCAAAGATTCATCATGGTGTTGTTTTCAGTGTGTTTTTTCTGTTAATTCTTATCTCCATTATTTTTTGTTCTTTCTAGTATTTAGATGAGAGTAAATATTTGGAATTCATCTACGTTTGATGGTCCATTCATATAGTAAGTATTTGCTCAATTGTTAAGGATTTCATGTTCAAAATTCATCTAGATTCGGTGCTTTGTCCATGGCGATATATCTCCTTTCTATTTTTCTTCTAAAGTTACATTAAGAACTCACCTTTGTTAGGTGATCTTAGAGTAATGGGTTGTCCTTTCCTCTTTTTTTCTTCCATCCAAATATTGATCATTTGCTGAAAAATAATATTGACTTTGCCTTTTCTTTCTGAGAGTACACCACAAACTATTGACTCAATATTTTAAAGTTCGGGATTTGATCCCATTTCCCAATGGTTACCTTCTCTTGTTTGTCCTACAAACCATTTTAAAACAAAAACAAAACATGCCATATTGCAGAATATGACCTTTGTGTTCTCATTGGTAAATCTTTTTGAGTATTTTCAGTGTCTACCTATTTCGAGAAAGCCCTCTCTAGTTGGATAGCCAAGAATACAATGTAAAGTTGGTTTGAGGTTACCTTGGGTTTTCCTTGATACATACCAAAGAATTTACCAAGTTCTAACAAAAATATTACASAAAACTATACAAGCCTTATTAGCTCAAKCTAATAGTACTTCTAATGTCCCAGTTGAACAACAAAATGATGTAGAAAACGAGGTTGGGGGAACACCTAATGAAAAAGATTCATCCCCTTCAGCTTTMAGAAATTTTYCAGATAACATTTTCCAAGCCAACTTTGAAACCATACATAATAATAAACATCATTATAATACTCGTAGTAAAAATCAGGCTASAGATAAAAMAAAATCTGCAAAACAAACGAAACAGGCTGAAACATCAAAGTTTTTTTCKTTCTTTGATCTAGACTACGACCCTAYTGAGGATTTTAAGAGGTTAAACAAAAATATTTCAATTTACAAGCTTCTTAAGTTCCCTCCCATCCAACAAAAAATGTTACAAAGCATATATGAAAACAATGACAATAAAAATAAATATTTTYTGCACAAAATCACAATGGAAAATAACAGTAACAAAAGGAAGGATGATTTGGAAAAAAATGTACTTGAAAACAACAATAGAAAGAAATATGTTTTGGATAAAAGAATAGAGAATTTTGATAAAATAACCTCCRATGCATGGATGATTTTAGGCGATAAATTTCACTCATGGGATAATTTTCCATGGTTTTTCCAAAAACGAGATTCGTTATTTTAAAAATGATTTGCCCAAATTATATGGGATAAAATTATTTTACCTTAAAAATCGCCAAAATGTTATAAAAACTATATAAAATCCTTATAAATTTGAATATTTTTACAAAAATATCACCAAACATTTATAGTTGGTGTATGAAGGATTAGTAAGATTCGCCATGGTTTCTACATTTTAAAAGAAAATTCCATCCTTAAAATCATCCCTGCTTGGATGTAGCAGATGAAAATCATTAAACCTGAAATCCTTCTCCACAACACAAAAGAGGTCTAACATGCCACCATTTCTATTAACATTCGAAATATTTAATAGAAATGTACATAATTGTATGGTGGACTCTAAGCTTCATCAAATGTGATGGCTTTGTTAGTTTTTCAAAAAATCAATTTTGAAGTTAATCCAGTTGATATGAAAATCATTCAGCTAGATAGAACTAATGTTATCATGGTTGGGGATCTTAAAGATGTTTTGATCAGGTTATCATCCAATCCGAAAGTACATTAGGTGATCGACATAGTAATAACAGATATGCCAGAAGTGTATGGTATGTTCCTCAACACGGATTGGTATGAACAACTTCATGATTATTTTTCCACAGATTTGTATCACCTATGGTTACCACTCAATGGTTAGCCAAATAAACTTAGGTTCAACACAAAACGTTATCTAAAATACACAGTTACAAATCTGAATGATACAAACGAACATTTTGTTCCAAGTGTGAAAGCATTAGAAAACCAAGGTATGAATACTTTCTTGGGGAATTTTGTTTCTGAAATATCTACTATTGCATACCTTAATAAACAATATGAAATACCAGTCTACACTCAAGTGATTCCCTCTAATCATGCTGCAAATATTGTAGATAGTTGTGAGAGTGATGGAATTTGGTATGTGTACATTGATGGGTCTAAATCAAGTGAAGGAGCCTATGTCAATTATTTATTGATATATCCCAAAGGTAATAAGACATTCATCTCTTTTAGATTAGAATTTGATTGCACAAATAATACAACATAATATGAATCTCTCTTGCAGGGACTCAAGAAATCCATTGACCTTGATGTCCAATGCCTAGTTGTATTCGACGATTCTAAAATTTTGGTCAAGCAGGTAAAAAATTCTATTCAATATGTATTTGTCATCTAAAAAAATACGAGACCGAGGTATGGAACTTGAATAATATATTTGTCTCCTTTAATATAATTTCTATTCCTAGATCTAGTAATTCATAAGTACATTTGTTTCCAAATGTAGCATTAAAATTATTTCTTGCTAAGGGTTTCTCTTTGATTCATTTTATGTTGAATTGATATTCATGCCGTCAATTTCAGATAATATCACTAATTAGCGGGTATTGGCTGGGACTTATGAGGATCTAAAAATATTCAATCCAAACATAATACAAAATGTAATCCCCGTGAAGCCTCAAGCTAAAACGTTCCAACAAAAACTAATAAATATGCATCCAAAGTTAGAAACCATAGTCAAACAATAATTGAATAAGATGTTAATAGATCACATCATATTTCCTGTTCGACATACCCGATGGGTGTCTAATATAGTCCTAGTAAGGAAAAAGAACAGGGAAATACGACTTTGTGTCTATTTTTGCAACTTAAATCGAGCCTCTAATAAAGATAATTACCCTCTTTCTCCCATGGAACAGATTTTACAACAGGTATCTGGTGTTGAAATACTACCCTCATTGGATGGTTTTTCAAAATACAACCAGGTCATGATGTTTGCATCAGATCAACTTAAAACTACATTCTGGACCACTTGGGGTACTTATGCTTATCACAAAATTCCTTTCGAACTAATCAATGTAGGGGCCACTTTCCAAAGGGCCATGGATATTTCTTTTCGTGGGCTTATAAATCAGTCGGTGGTTGTCTATTTGGATGATTTTATCGTCTCCTCAAATAATAAAAAGGATCACTTATCTCACCTAAGGAGTGTATTGGAACGTTGTTGTAAGTATGAAATTTCATTAAACCCTAAGAAAGCAATATTTGTTGTTAATCAGGGAAATTTACTTGGTTTTATAGTATCAAAAAATGGAATGATGATAGATCCTAAACGAACGCAAGCCATAGCCAATATTTCTCCTCTGTCATCCAAAAAGGATATGGAATCTTATCTTTGTAAAAGAACTTTTGTCAGACATTTTGTGCCTAGTTTTTCCTACATGGTTAGACCCATACAAAATATGATAAAAAAGGATGTTGTTTTTAAATGGGGATCACAAGAAAACCATGCCTTTAATTCCATCAAACAAGGTATAACAAAATATCCATCCTTAATGAGCCTTGATTTTGTCAAAGACTTTAGCCTTTACACTTTTGCATCAAATAGATCATATGTTGTGGTACTCACCCAGAAAAATAATGATAATAATGAAATCTCGATCTCATTCATGAGGTCTTCTTTTAAAGGAACATAATTAAACTATCCTGGAGTTGATCAACAAGATTTTTTTGTTTTTAAAGTGGTAAAACACTTTAGGCCCTACCTATTGAAGTCAAGAACTAAATTCATTGTACCATATCTAGCAATAAGAAATCTGTTGGTTCAAAAACATATTGGGGAGAATAGGGCTCACTGTATGACCTGTCTTAGAGAATATGATCTAAATATTAAACCAACCCAAATTGTTAGGGGTCAAGGTATTTGTAAATTAGTGGTTGATTTAGTTAATCCACCAGATAATGAACCCAACTTACCTGATAGGACATTGTCTCATGAAACAAAAATCTGTTGTATGCAAACCATGCCAAATTCTTGGTATAATGATGTTAAGTTTTACTTTCTACATGGAACTAACCCACAACATATTGACCCCAAAATGAGAAAAGAAGTAAGGCTCAAATCTACACCTTTTCAATTAATTAATGATGTGCTTTTCAAAATAAAAATTGATGGTGTATTGCTACGCTGCCTAGAACAAGAAAAATATGAAACGGTATTGATCGAATTACATTATGATAATGTAAGAGGTCACTTTGGTAGTGAAACAACCACTCAAAAAGTCTTTAGAGTTGGGTACTATTGGTGCATGCTATTTAAATATTCCCATGCCATAGCCCGCAAATACACAATATGTCAAAAGGTTGTAGGACGAGTAAAGAAAGCCACTTTTCCTTTGGAGTGTGTTACAATTGATGAACCATTCCAGCAATGGGGCCTTGATATCATAGGGCTGATCAACCCATCCTCTTTGCATCAACATAAGTACATTCTCATGGAAACAGACTACTTTACCAAGTGCTCTGAATCCATGCCTCTAAGAGTGGTCAACACTAATCATGTGATTTTGTTCCTACAAACTCATATCATTACGCGTTTTGGGATACCAGAATGTCTGGTTTTCGAGAATGCTTATTATTTTTCCTCATTGCACGTGAATGTTTATTATTTAAAAAAAGGAATCAAGTTAATATATTATTCCAACTACTAACCCTAAGGAAATGGCCTCGTTGAATCAATGAATAAAAATTTAATCAAAATCATAAAACGAACAGTGTTGAACAATCACAAAAAATGGCACATAGCTTTGTTCATTGCACTATGGGCTCACAGGGTCACCCCTAGAGAATCCATAGGTAACTCCCTTTTATTCCTAGTGTATGGAAGAGAAGTTATCCTTTCTCCCAATGTCTTTTTACCATCACTTCATCTATTCGAAAAGGTTCAGGAGGAAGAATGCCTTGCCTTAGAAAATTGAATTAACTCTTTACTTAAACTTGAAGAAACCAAAACATAGGTTAAACATAAATTATATGAGCATCAACAAATTGTTAAATGTTGGTTTGATGAGATTTTATCTTCCAATAGAAACTTTAACATATGATGTTTGATTCTTAGGTGGGATAAGTCACATGATGATAAAGGGGAACACATTAAGTTTCAAAATATGTGGCTGGGACCATTTATTGTTAAATAAAAAATCAGTCCTAGTTCTTTTCATCTCCAAACTCTATAGGGACAACCAAATACTTTTCCAGTAAATGGTCATGCCCTCAAAAACTACTTTTCGTTACATTAGAAGTGACATTAACATTCCTAGTTACCAAGCCATGGTAGTGGCCTTCAACTTTCGAAACTAAAGGACAAGAGGTCTCATCATGATCTGACTTTCCCACTTTCTTGGACCTCTTTGGATGACATTGATGTTAACTAGTCAGCAAGCCAGAGTTGTGACCTTCAGCTAGTTCCTAAATTGCCAAAAGAATCGAAATCAATAACTCAAGGATCAATCTACCATGTGTTCTTAACTATTAGATGGGATATAAGCATCTGATTGGGTTAAAAGGAAACCATGTCAACGCTATGAACGCTTGATAGCAGGAGTGACCATGCCTATGGTATCAAAGTCTTATTCATAAATTCCCATGACTAATGGGAGAAACCATCTTTAGAATCTCCATCCTTAAAATGATTTTTCCCTCAGTTTGCGAATCGTGGCTACATCATTTTATCATATGCCACCATGGCTAATATCATTTCTATATAGACCAAATGAGAAACTCTCGAAGGAAATTTGGATATATGACAAGATGATGCTTTTAGTCTTCATGATTGTAACATCCCGCTCTAGCGCACTGAGAAAACTTATTCTTTGAGGACACTTGCTCGCAAGTGATCCGGACTATTACGATATTAAAACATTTATCCTTGATTATGATGTGTTATGATAGATGACATGATATTTTACTACATTGACATAGACAGATGCTATTGACTTGGTTTTACTGAGTGTGGAGGGTTTTGGACCTTGAGGATGCAGAGGCATCGACGCAGACGTCACCCGGAGCAGGCGATCAGGCAACGGTATGTTTTTCATTTTGCATGATAGAATGTATTAGGACCTTGGCCCTCTCTTAATGTTATCAGCATTTTTATTCTCGCTTGTGAGATGAAAAC
>SNQJ01S0074292.1:14162-28074 GCA_010110895.2 Picea sitchensis | reverse complement strand
ATCACTTGCGAGCAAGTGTCCTCAAAGAATAAGTTTTGTAAGTGCGCCAGAGCGGGATGTTACATAAATCAACAAGATCCTAGCTCAAAGGCATGCTTTCTGTAATTTTTCAAAGATAGTTAGTTTTCCAAATCCAGTTCCTAGTAGAGATGAATGGGAAGGTTTCCTTCCTAGGTTTAGAGGAGAGGATTGGGTAGTACCAACTATGTTTTTATTAGACTTTCATGAGTGCATGGTTAAGCTAAAAATTATACGTGAATATGTCCTCATCAAATTGTTTACATACTCTTTAGATGGAGAAACACATTATTGGTGTACATCACTCTTGGTTGCTTGTATTACTTCACTAAGACATTTTCATGCCGCATTTCGTTTGTTTTGCAAAGAGAAAATTGTAACTGATTTCCTTTGTCAAGAATTTTGTTATGAATTTGATTTGATGAGTAAAGGAGCACATAGTCTTAAAGTGTATGCTGCATTAGATGACACTTTTCATTATGATCAAGAGGTTGATGATCTTCAAAGTGATATCCAAGATGCAGATACTTTTGACATTTTATTAAATGTATCTACTATTTTAAGTTGTCATGAAAATCAAATTGTTTCCTTTCATTATTCAAATGATAAAGATAAGATATTTACTAAAGTAGATACAGATCTTATTATCAACTAGATATTTACTAAATCACATATAGAGATTATTAGCAGATAGGGAAGAATTGCAGCAACACTTGGAATTCTCTTTATAACCTATTGATGAGCAGAAAACTCCACAGATCAGTAAGGAAATTTCTATCATCTCTATACATGCACTTGCAACAAACATCAAACAACATATGAGTAGTTGTAAAGTATATGAGGACCATTATTTTATTGATGAATCACCCTTCAGAGGAGCAATATGGTTTTTTTAACCAACTAGAAACATTTTTTTATAAGTTTCATGATCTTGTGGATTTTTACATAGAATTATATTTTTCAAAGGTTTCTAATGGTCTAGTTGTCGGTATGATTTCAGATCATATTTGTAAGTATCCATTTCTTACTAAACTCTTTTTGCAAGCTTCATATAACTTGAAAATTATTTCAAACCATTGCATGGAAGGAGTTATTTTCATCAGTTCGATACTGACATGGCTGCATTGGAAGTATGACTTCAATTAAGCAAAGAAGCTCAACTAGATATAATAGTGTAGGTTGATGTACATAAATAAGCTCACTCCATGAGCATATGATTTTCAATTTGAATTTGTCTACAGTGTGAGTTCAGTTTGCATCTTATGACAATGTTTTTATTTTTAATAAGGGAAAGAGATGATTTTAGGAATATAGTATGCAAAGATGGAATGGATAAGGAAAATGGAACTACTAGGTTCTTGGAGCCTCATAGGGAGGTCTCCATCCCCTGTGGAGCGAGATGTTAACACATAAAATTGATCATGTAAAGGAGCATTTATGGTTTTTAGAGCCTAAATTTAGCCATAGCTCCCGCTATTATGTGATACCATCAAATAACATCCCTCTCGAAGTATGTAAGCTATAGTTGAGTTGGCGATGTGAACTCATGCTGCAAACTAGTTAAGTAAGAGGGTTGTTGGTTGGATAGGTTGCAAGCATCCTAGTGCAAATTAAAAATTACCAGCATAACCCTCTTATCCATCAGGTACTCTATGCGTGTTTGTCTTTTTTGGAGGTCAGGAAACGTTTGGCTACATTATTTTACTTTGGCACTACGAAATGGCTCAGGTGCTACAGATTTAGACAGGTTCTATGAAATGCGCTATAGAATGTGCTACAGAAACTTTGTTCTAAGACTATTGAACTCGTATTTTTGACCAACTCACTTCCATGAGCATTTTTGGGTGAACCCGAATGAATTTTCAAAATCCAGAGGTTATTGTCAAGCACAGACCCATGGACATTAAAATCTTTAATTTTTCACACAGGTGTCACATCTTGGGAGATTCAAAATAATCTTTGAGACCTATGTTTTTAGTTTTCATGATTTCATGCTTGAGACATGTTTTTGCGACACATATTTTGTCCCGCTGAAGATGAATTTCAAAAAACCGAGAGAGGTTTTTCTTAAGAACGAGCTTATATAAAAAAAAAAATCTCATATTTTACACAACTGCTATAGTTTGATAATTACAAGTGTCACTTTGAAGCCTATTTTTCATAATTTTGCCTCCTGAAACGCAAAAAATTAGTTAAAACGTGTCATTTTTTGTTTGTAGTTGTGTCTATTTTGGGAAATGGGTTGGAGTTCAAATGAGTGAGATGGAAAGGAACTATATGGATATATATTCATTTTACAAGAGGAGAGGAGGGTTGGATTCATGAGGTAAGAGAGGCTACAGAGAGTAGGAGCAGTTTTTGTTGATCATTTGTAAGCCTGAGGACCTGTTTGTAATGACATTTTCTACCATTAAATATTCATGAGAGTTGTTATCAAATTGTCTACTTTGTGTTCCCACTTCTTTATTATCTTATTTCTTGAACATATTGCAGGTTGTGAGGATCATAGATGCCATTGATTTATGGATTCATGAACAACAAAGGATCTACTGTAGCTTGCCCATTAAATCATTGTTCATTGTTTAAGAAAATCTATATCTATTGCATAAAGGATCTATGTATTATGGATGTTATTCCTTTTGTCATATTCACCATGCTTCTACTCATCATTATATATCTCTTTATCTGATATATACAGTTTCATTTCCTTTGATTTGTAGGATGTTATGACTCTATGCCTAATGGAATGCCTCTGCAGACTTTTTGTTTCCCTCTCCCTTTCTTTATCATCTTGTTGATCCACCTATTCAAACCATTTTAATCCATTTACATTTTTATGGGTATTGGGCTCATCCTATGGTAGTGTGAGGGTGACTCTCAGTGCTAACATGGACCACTCAACATTTTATTTAAGAATATAGAATCATGATTTAACTAAGGCTTTCGTCCTGCAATTTAGAGAGTTCAATTTGCATTATAACATCTGGGTATTATGATTCATATTCTCCAAAGTAATTGATTATGAATTGATTAAAAATAGCTTTAGTCTAGTTTATCAATGCATGGTGAATTATTATCATCTATATATTAATTATTTAAATACTTTAATAGTTTATGATTTCAAATTGGATAGTCTCGGGTGATTCTATCATTTTGATGCAGATCTTGAAATGTATTGAATTCGTTCATACACTTTGAGTATGCATAGATCTATCTTTCCAATGGAAATTTATTTCTTATTGTAAATGGTCATTTATATCTTCACATGATATTAGCGTTACAAAAGATATCCTTTTTATGTTCTGAATGAGATCTGAATTGTCAAACTGAGGTGACTTTCTATTGGCATTTATATAGTCTTAGAATTATACAACTGTCTGCTATATATTCCTCTTAACAAGCAGGTTGCAGGAGCATTTTGATATGGGAAGACACACATGTAGTTTGTCTTTTAATACTCGTCAGTTTTAGATTAGTAGTGTCTTTTGTTGTTATCATTTAATTTTTCAGTTTCTTTGTGAAAGTAGATTCACCTATAAGCTTAAATACTTTGTTTATTTAAGTTAGAAAATTATCATTTTCTTTCACTTTTTTCTTTTCTTTTCAAAAATAAAAGTAGATTAGTAATATATCTTAGATCTATTTACATTTTGCGTGAGATTTGGTTATCTTTTATACATTTACTTTCTAATCTTTTTTTTCGCAAATCTTGCAATCTGTACATTTATATACTATATATATATAGAACATAAATGTCCATAGTAGATAATTGGTTACTGATTTTATTTTATAATTTAGATTATATCCTGAACCTGTCAGGGTGAGTCCTCCCAAACAACTTATGTTACTTAGACAACCCTGGACCAAGCTTTCCCTCACAGTTGACAGTGTGCTCACATATGCCCGTCAACAAGGCCCTATTGATGATGAAATTCTAGCAGTGTCTTAGGGAGTTATCTATGCAAATACCCAATGTATATTTCGGTTATATTCCAATGGGTTTGGAATGAGGACGCAAAAATAGGACACGATCCACTATTCTAGGAGACTTCTTGGGAATGTTTAAAGGAAAAGGGACCCTAGATCAAAAATTTAGATCTAGAGAAGATTGAAATCTATTAGGGGATGACCAACACCAAAGAGTGTCTTAGAATTCATATATTTTATGGGATTAGCAGGCTACTACAAGACGTTTATAGCATGTTTCTCCATGATTTCTCATCCCATCACTTCTTTATAAAAAAGGGAACTATGTTTGAATGTAAAATAAAGTGTCAGTAATGTTTTTATCTATTGAAGGAGTTACTTACTAATGCACCTATTTTGAAGATTGCAAATCTAAATGAAAATTTTGTGGTATTCACCGATGCATGTAAACAAGGGCTTGGTGAAGTCCTTAGAATGGAAAGGCCAATATTTATGAGTCCAAAAGTTTTAAAGAACATGAGAGGAATTATGACACACATGAATTGGATCTCGCTGAATCCATACTACATGCATTGAAGATGTGAATGAATTACTTAATGAGAAATAAATTTGAATTGGGGACAAACCACAGTCGTGTGAAATATTTGTTTGAACAACCAACTTTAAATCCTGAGAAAACAATATGGATTGAATTTTTAATTGAGTATGATTGTGACATCAATCATATTAAAGGAAAACAGAATAAGGTTTTTGATGCACTCAATAGACGGGTACGTTCCATGCATGCTACAACCATTAGCATGCATAAATTATATTTAAAGAGAAGGATTTTAGAGGCTATTTCTATAGATCAACATTACTTATAGACAAAATAAGTCTTATAGAAATAAAACATACACCAAAAATTTAAATATTATAATCTAGGAGAAGATGGAATACTCATGTATAAAACTATAGAACAAGTTCATAATTATGAGGAATTAAGGAATTTGGCACTAAAGGAAATTCATATTGTCCCTTATGTTGAACACCCTAGGTACCATAAAACAATTGTAATAATAAGAAGTCAATACTTGTGATGAGGAATGAAAAAATATGTGGTTGGTTATACAGACAAGTGCATGGAATGTCAAAGAGTGAGGGCTGGGGATAGACACCCAATATGATTTCTGTAGTCTTTCCTAATTCTAGACTAGAAATGGGAAGTGGTAACCATCGATTTAATCATTAAGTTTCCCATGATAGCAAGGAAACATGCTTAAGTAATGGTGGTAGTGGATAAGTTGATAACATTTTCCCAATTTGTTCTAGTGAAACTAAGTCATATAGACAACTAAGATTGTAGAAATTTATATTAAAGAAATTGCTAGGTTTCATGGAGTATCTAAAACAATTGTTTAAAATAGAGATCCAAAGTTTACCTCAAAATTTTGGAGAGGATTGTTTAAAGGATTTGGTACAAATTTGAATTTTAGCATAGAATATCATCTATAGACTGATGGCAAGACATATCAAGTCAATGAAGTGATGGAAGACATGTTAAGGATATATGCGATGTATAAGACATCCATGTATGATCCATATTATTTTGAGCACGGAATGAGAGTGGAGATATAATAAAGAAATATATCGAGATATTGCAAGAGATCCAATAATGTAACAAAGATATATCAAATATATATAACAAGAGTCACAAATATAAAGTAATACACAATTTCTATTAATGAGTGAAATGCATAGAATTGTAAAATTACAGAGTGAAAGACTCGCTAGAATGGTGGCAACTTATCTCTGAGAATAGATGTGACAACTACAATCATTCACAAGAATATGAGTATAATGAGGCTCGAAAGGAATTTTTAACATAAATGTAAAAAACCTAAACCTCCAAAAGCCCAGCCCTCAGAAGAGGAAATTCCAAAAGTTTTGCAGGCCCAATGTGGAGATGAAGTGCCAAAAGTCATGTGGGCCCCGATGGGGTAAGTTGGTACAACAATTTCTCGGGGTCGTAAATTTTGCATATGATCTTCGTTTTAGGTGCACGGTAACCCGTTGGAAAGGTATATCCGAGGAATACACATTATTCCATAAAACTCGAACTTTGTCTACAATTTGACTATGGCGAGCTCCAAAAACATTGTTTAAGGCCTCAAAACAACCCCAAAAGTTTAGGACTCGAAAATCTAGGAAATAAATTGCAATGATGGAAAATTCATGTGAGCCAGTTGGAATAGGAGGGTGGCCACAAATATCCATATAGATCAAAGTAGGAAGACTATTTTCAATTTGTTGAGTGTCCCTACAACAATGTGTATCAATATTAATTGAAAATGGGCCCATTTGAAGAAATACTCCAGTGAAGTGGGATAATCCAATGGACAAGGTAGTACTGTGGCCAAAATTTCTCAAGGGGATTGAAGAGAAAATGGTTAAAATCAAGTAGAATTTGAAAGTAGAAAAATATAAGACAAGACAAAGTCAGGGGGCTATGATTCCACAAAAGAGGGGTCTAAAAGGGCTAAGTCATGTTATTATATTATATTATCCCTAGCCTTTGAGTTTGCTTGGAAAATGGTTACAAGGGACTCTTTGGGACAGTCGCATGGTGCTTTAAGAGAATGCATATTTTAACCATACTTTTTGTGTTGTTGGGGGTCTTCCTCATTCATTATTGTTGTTTGTTTTTCATAGAGCAAACGGTTTCTATTGCAAAGAGTATATGATTGGTTGTTGTATGATATCATTGTTTATACAAGTATGGAAATCAATATTTTGTGTATGAGAATGATGGTAGTTGAGGATAAATATCCAGAAAAGAAGTTTCTAGCATTGATATTTCCTAGTTGGTTTGTCCTAGAGCCCTGCAGAAAATTGAATTCATTTCTTTGGGTTATGCAGGCTGAGGTGGAAAGAGAGTTGGAAAACTTAGATTGCTATGAGTGATAAAGAGATAATGGTATGGAATAGATTGATAGACGGGATGGTTTGTGAGTCTTAAAGTCGACATAGGCACATGTTCTCGTGGATTCGTAGACCTATCTCAAGAGTGGCTTGTTGTAGAGAGTTATTGTGCAATAGAGACCATGGTTAGGTGGAACCTCTAACATCTAGAGATAGTTGGTCTCACTATTTTATAAACGTAAGTCTTTGTTGTGTATTTAATTCATTTTACCTATTATTGTGTTATTTTCCATTTAATGCATGTATTTCTTAAACATGTGATTATTTAATGTTTTCTTGAATAATGAATGAGGTATGTTTTTTACTTTTATTGAAAATGGTATCTTAGTCTAAATCATATCAAGATTAAGATTCATGAGGTAACCAACATCCCGGTATGTTACAATTTTATTCATATAAATGCTTTTATAGTTGATAAGAAAAATACCAAAAATTAAAACGAAATGTGTACCATGAGCCATGAGTTATAAAACATATCAAGATTAAAATTCTTAATATTTTTTTAGTTGATAAGAAAGATACTATAAAATGAAATGTGCACATGATTTTAAATATAGTTGTCATGAGTCAAATAAAAATATGAATTTGTAAATAAAAATTTAAATTGATGAATGCTTAGAATATCAAATAGGAAGTAGAATAAACCTTTAAAATCACTAGTATTTGCATTATTAAGAAAATGGGTTGATATCAATAAATTTTATGAAAAATAAATTATGAAATAAAAAACTTCAACAATTTTATTAAAAATAAATAAATTTAAAAATAGAAATATGAAAATAATATTTTATTATTTTTTTCTAATATCATAAAAATCACTCAAATATAAGCCTTACTAAAATTCCTTAAAATTCTAATAGTATCATCAAAATTCTAAATACCAAACATGTTTCATATATGATATGTTAAAAGGAAAGTACAAGAGAATATCATTATTTAGGTTTTAATTATAAACTTAATAAAAGATAATAAAAAAAATCCATAACTTAAATTTAAATATTAAAATTATAAATTCAAAATTAATTAATAATTATAAATTTTATATAAATTAAAATAAATAGTAATAAGTTAAACAAAATATAAATTAAAAATGTTAAAACTTAGAAATCCAAAATAAAATGTTAAAAACCTAACTAAGTATAAGCTTTATATAAATTAAAATAAATATCCATTCCCCAAACAAACAAAAAAAGTTAAAACCTAGAGATGCAAAATCCATCCATTGAAGCGTTTACTAATTCAAAGATATTCAAACTTAATTTAAGATTTTATATTTTTTATGTTATAAATTACATTATCACCTTAATGATTAATGGTTTACAACAATCAAATCACAATTAATAAAATAAACCAATATAAATCACTAAAACTTAACTTACACCTCATTATATAAAAATCATGAAGGTTTATGGATAAAAGTGAAAAAATTATAAACATTTCGAGCCTTCAAATGGTGAAAAAAAATATCAACTAAGTTTCTCCAAAGTAAAAATTGAAACAATAAATAAAGATGGAATACATATCATTATTTATAAATAATTAAATAATATTAATATAATTTATAAATAATTAAATAATAATAATATAGTTTAAAATAATTAAATAATATTAATATAATTTATAAATAATTAAATAATAATAATATAGTTTTTAATGTAGTATTAATTTATTTTTTTATTATTAAAATTTAATAAAAAAATAAAATAAAATAACATTTTGAATAAAAATATAAATAATATGTTTTCGAGGTCTATCCAACCATGTGAAGGGTTGGTGTGGCTCAGGCCGGATCCCTGGGTGATTTTGACGGATTAGATGTCCCTGAGTTGCGGTTTCTCAAGCCAAAGGTTAATCCCGATACCAAGATCCGGACCAATTAACAAACAAAAAAAAAATATTAATAATATAAATTAAAATTAAAAATTAAAAAAAACCTAATACCATAATTGCACTATATAAAACTCAAAATAACAAAATTCTAAAGAATCATAAGTAATCACTTACCCTCTTAAGGTTCGATAGACCAATTCGGTTTTAGTGGATGTTAATCATAATCATCATCAATAACAATAATAATGATNTAATATAATTTATAAATAATTAAATAATAATAATATAGTTTTTAATGTAGTATTAATTTATTTTTTTATTATTAAAATTTAATAAAAAAATAAAATAAAATAACATTTTGAATAAAAATATAAATAATATGTTTTCAAGGTGTAGGATAGTTTGTGATGGAGTTTGTTGTTAAGCCATTTCGTGTTGAAAAGTCAAGAAATCCAACCATGTGAAGGGTTGGTGTGGCTCAGGCCGGATCCCTGGGTGATTTTGACGGATTAGATGTCCCTGAGTTGCGGTTTCTCAAGCCAAAGGTTAATCCAGATGCCAAGATCCGGACCAATTAACAAACAAAAAAAAATATTAATAATATAAATTAAAATTAAAAATTAGAAAAAACCTCATACCATAATTGCACTATATAAAACTCAAAATAACAAAATTCTAAAGAATCATAAGTAATCACTTACCCTCTTAAGGTTCGATAGACCAATTCGGTTTTAGTGGATGTTAATCATAATCATCATCAATAACAATAATAATGATCTAATTTTAAGGTCACTACCAAGTCAAATACTAAATGGTGTTGTCTAATTGTTCTAAGTTTTGGCCCTTTTTGTTGAAATCCGATGACATAAAAAACCTCAAACACTAGAAATTCAAATTGATGTATAAAACCTCCATATTTGTGGGAACTCCGCCAGAAAATACATGTTCTTAACCATTAGATACACTCAAACTATATAAACAAAACCACCCCATTTGAAATACCATGACATCAAAGATTTATATGTTATGAATTTAATAAAATCGCTTGAGTATTATAGTAGTTAATTTGAAAAAAAATAATACAACGTTGTGGAAGGTGACGGTAGGTATTTAAGTTTTGTTATGGAATAAAGAAATGGTTAAAATAAGGTTTTTAAATTGTCACATTTATTATATGGCTAGAAGTTTACACATAAAAATAGTTTTTTCTCCGACTATCCGTTAAACGTCGTTTTAATTTTACACGTGACATCAATCAGGAGGTTTCCTCGCTAACCATCCCAATGCATTTAATGACGTGCCCAAGTCCGAACGTCCACTCAAAAACAGGGCCCAACCAACTAAAAATACTATGATGAAAGACCGCGTAGTAAATTTCAATTTCCTTTGGTCCATTAGCGGGCGGTAATTTCAGTCCCGCTGTCAGTTTTTCACCCTCCCCATTCTTAGTTCTCTTTTAGTAGACATTGAAGGGACTTGAGTCTCCTCTCTCTTTTATTATAAATTGAAGGGACTTACCTCTGTCCTCCTTTAACTTGCCTTCAGCCTTCCATATTCATCTGTTTGTGAGAAGAAGCTCCTCCATGGCCTCGAGAGACGGCAATCGCGAGAGCGTCCCCATTGAAAATGTTCCCCGAAATGTGCATTACATAGGGGTAAGGAAAAAGAAGAACTGGGGTCGATACGGTGCAGAGATCAGAGGAAGCCACCTGAGGAAAGGTCGCGTCTGGCTGGGCACTTTCGACACCGCTGAGGAAGCTGCTAAAGTATACGATGCTGCAGCGAGATATCTAAGGGGAGCGTCAGCAAAAACAAATTTCGCCGCTCCCACCCTTGACCCAGTCCTCGAAATGAGTCGTCACAATCAGATCTGCACCATCCAAAACAACAACGCTACGGTGCACTGCCAGACTACTCTTGAGGCCGTATCCACTGATCTTCCCGTCTCTATGGATTGGCGAACTCCCCTTAAGGCCGTCCCCACTGACCTTCGCACCCGTCCACTTATCGCTGCTATCAGATCCGCTAATATAACGAAAGAAGTGAAGCCCTGCACTCATGCTTACATAAATGTTGGAGTGGGAGTGCAAGGAGTGGCCAATCCCAGCACGAGTAGTACTAGTACTACAAGCCGGCTTCACCATCCCATTGCTTGTCCGACTAATCTTCTGGAGTGCGCTACTCTTCTGCAGCAGGCGCCAATGGCAATGGCACCGCTGGGAGAAAATGTGGTATCTCACATCAATACACGTGATAGCCATGATCAGGTGCGCCTAAGCATAGTAAGTAATCTACCTCTTGCAACCAGTGATTGCCGTTTCTATTCTTCCTCGGGGCTGTCAAACACGCAAGTTTCTCATCCTCCTGGAGTGAAAAACAGACGGTCCTGTTTATTGGATTTGAATCTGCCTCTTGCAAAAGAAGATATTTCTTGTCCTCGTGGAATGATAAACGGTAGGCCACGTTTATTGGATTTGAATCTCCTTCCTCCTGAAGAATAAGATGGTGAAGATAAACCTTCTTGTCAAATACCCTGGTTCGTCTAATCACATCATTGTATCGTTTTTTTTTCTGTTTTGGTTTTAGCAATATATATTGCTTGTCTTATATTTATTTTCCTTATTTCTTTATTGTTTTAACAAATGTTATGGCCATCCAGTCTTATATATATATATATTTTTATTGTTTTAACAAATGTTATGTTCATTTAGTTTTTATGTTTTGTGATCTTATAAGAAATGTAACTATTTTAACTTTTTTATTATTTGAACAAATGCTATATCTATCCAGCTTTTATGTTCTGTGATTTTAAACTATAAAAAATATAAAAACTATTATAACTTCTTTTATTTAGTTTTTATGTTTTGTGATCTTATAAGAAATGTAACTATTTTAACTTCTTTAGTATTTGAACAAATGCTATATCTATCCAGCTTTTATGTTCTGTGATTTTAAACTATAAAAAATATAAAAACTATTTTAACTTTTTTATTGTTTAAATAAATGCTATACTTATTTAGCCTTTATATTTTGTAATTTTAGTCTATAAGAAATAAACACTATTTTAACTAATCTTCACTATTTTAACTAATCTTTATCAGCTCTTAATAACCAAGAAATAAGTTTTTAAATTATAATATAATTTTGTTTTAATTTAATTAATTACAACTATTCCTACTTTCAACCTTAATTAATTACAGATTTTCGTCCTTTCAACTCTAAATACTTTCAACTCTAAATACTGACTTATTTGAAATGTATAATTCTAAAAATAAAAATATATGATATAGGTCCACATCAATTTAATGTTCTCTTTTTATGATTTAATCTTATTTAAAATCAATTAATAATTCAGTTCTCTCTTTCTCTAGTTTAATATCATTTAACATCTTATTATATAACCGGATTCTAATTACTGAAATAATTTAGGGGATATTAAGGGGTATTTTGGAGTGGTGTGTGAATTAAGGATACCTTATATGAAAAAATAATTTAGATTTTCTTTTAAAATATTAGACAACTTACTCTCCTAGATTTGAAAATATTTTGAAAACACTCTAATTTGAAGATATTAGACAACTTACTAGTTAGTAAATTTGAAAATATTTTGAGATACAGTTTGTAAAAGCATTTTGTAGTGTAAAATATGATTGTTAAGTTTTTTTTTAAATTATTATTTTTTTAAAAATTATAGTCATTATATAAATTATTTATATTATAAAAAACATATATAAAAATGAAACTGGTTTCAAAATATTAAAAAATAAATATAAAAATATAGAATATGTTATATAATCTTTTTTGCAATAATTTTATTTATTATAAGAAGAAATATATAAATATTAAAATTTAATGAATTATGTATTTTTTTATGATGATGATGGTGATGATTATTAACCTCCACTAAGACCTAATTGGTTTATTGGATCTTAAGAGGGTAAGTGATTACTTGTGATTCTTTATAATTTTGTTTCTGTGCTCGAAAAACATTAAGATAAGTTTTCCAAGGTCACTGCACTTTTGTTGAGTTAAGACCTTAGGAAGGTTGGTAGTGTGATCAATATTAAAATAATTTAATCTTATTTAAAATCTTATCATAATTAATAATTCAGTTCTCTCTTTCTCTAGTTTAATATCATTTAACATCTTTTTTTTTTAACTGAAACGAATATGTTTTATTTATGAAGGAAAGGATTAGGCTTGCGCCGTGGCAGCCATCATTACAGTGCTTCTATTTCTGTTTCTTATCCTATTACAAAATGCAGATTACTCATGAGTTGCAGGGATGGAATGAACTTTCGTCATTTAGGAAAAGATGCCCTTTCCCAAGAGTGCAACCTTTGTTCGCCAATAGATCTGCTTCGTTGTTCGAGTTTCTGAGGATGTGGAAGAATTTGTAGGAGTCGAAGTCGAGCAGGATTCTCTTTAATTTGTTCATCGATTTGTTGAGGCTTGCATTGGTGAACATTTTGTCCGAGTTTAAATTTTTTATTAGAATCTCTGAGTCTCCAAGTGCTTGGAATTCTTTGTATCCTCTATCTCTGGCTATTTGGCAAGCTTTGAGCAGGCCTTGGATCTCTGCTTGATTGTTGGTTTTCTGCCCGATACCCCAACAGAAACTGTCCCTTCTCGAACCGTCCGAGGCATAGATGACTCCTCCTGCTCCTGCTGTCCCAGGATTACCTTTGGAGGCTCTGTCGAAGAAGATTGTGGTTATTTTTTTTATTTCTCCACCATTATTGGATGGTAGCTTCAGAGTCTCTTTTTCGCCAAACCGGGTTCACTGCTTGAGGGGTTGATAACTGCTTCCGAGGGTGAGGAGAAAGGGGGTCGAGCCATCTCTCTTCTTCAAGGAGAAGCAAAGCATAATATGAGCAATGTTGGTTTTGAACTACTTCCAGGAGGAAGGCTTTGGCCTTTGTCGCTGCCGAAAAAGGGGCTTGCTGCTTTTCATTGAAGATCAGGTCATTCCGGGTCAGCCAGAGCTACCAGCAAACATATTTGGGGATGGCATTCCAGACTTTCCTCCAAAATGATTTGCTGGGGATTTTTTTGGGGTAGCATTGATTCCAAGCATCAAAAAAGTCTGCTACAGAGTTAAATTGAGGTACTGTGGTTTTTAACTCGTGAAGAATGAGACTCCAAACTTCTTTGGCAAATTTGCAATCCATGAAGA
>SNQJ01S0074291.1:59260-78321 GCA_010110895.2 Picea sitchensis | reverse complement strand
AATCGTCCTGTAGCTTGTTTCATTTGCGATTGTGAATGCACCCTGAGCCTCTCCTGCTCTGCAACTGCGGCGAAGCTCTGGAAATGGCCCGAGCTCTGGTAACGGCCGCAGGCTATTTCTCATGGTGTTTGCTGCGTAGGGTCGGTATTTGTTTGGGATGAACAGGTTACAACATTCTAATTTTATTTGCATCTTTTGTGGATTGATCTAACCTAGCCAGCAGAGTGGTGAAATGATGCCCACCTTCAAATTTGCATAGTTAATTTTTTTTATCTTATTTTTTCTCATGTTTAAGGTTGACATTTCTCTGGGCATAACAACACTGCAATTTGATTTGAATTTGATTTTTTTTTTTTAAAATTTGATTGAGTTTGATCTGTGAAGTGCACTCAGTACTCGGCTTCTCTTGGTTCAATCATACCGGCAAACTGTCAATGCCAAAAGAAATGGAAGGCTCCTTAAAATCCTCATGTACCTAAGAGCCAGGCACCCGAGCCACCACCCCCCCCCAGAAGCCATTCATGTGTAAAAGTTGCCCCGGTAGAAGCCAGCAGGCCTAACGAATTCTTTTCTTGAAACAGTTATAGGTTCCAAAGAGCTACTCTTTCCTTCACAGGGTTTAGAGAGGCATTTCTCCTTCCTTGGAGAAATTATTTTTATATTCGCTCAAATTATTCACTTAGGTAGTGGAGGTGCAAGCTATGGAGAGTATCAGTGTTGGGCTAGAAGCCCTAACAAAGATCTCCTTGTTGGTTCGCCTTCAAATTTGCATTGTTTACCTTGGAAATTTTGACAATACACCTGTGTTTCTGAGGTGGGTTTCCAATTCTTCGTGGCAGTTTGAATCCTCCAGAGAAAGCGAACAAAAAAACCATCTGAGATTGGAAACGAAGTGCAGTTCCTCTGCCAATATGGGATTCTGTAAGGGCAACCATGGCCATGAATTCATTTTGTCGAATGCATTTGCGTGGATTTTATATATATATATATATTTATAAAAAGAAATTTGTTTTGTGTTTGTGCAGCTCCTCGGCCATGGTTGGGCGTTGTTGGGTATCCCTCGCTTTCAAAACCAGCATGGTTAGAGGCCCTACTGACTGATAAATTATTTGTTGCCTGTCCAAAGAATCTTGAATTAAAGAAAAATGAAAGCAACATATTTTTCATCGATTGCAGCAAAAGTATTTGTCAACATTGTCTTCCCAACCATCGGTCGCATCGGCTTCTTCAGGTGCAAAGGTATGTATACCACGATGTCATTTAGCTTCTAGACTTGCAAAATCTTCTAGATTGCTCGCTAGTGCAAACATATATCATTAATAGTGCGAAGGTCATATTTTTTAACCAACGGCCCCAGTCCAGGCCTACCAAAGGACTGGCAAACTCTTGCCAAACTTGTGACAGAAGTCTACAGGAATCATACTGTTATTGCTCAGTTTCGTGCAAGGTAAATGTTGTATATATTGCTCTGTCGGGTACTCGTAAGCCCAAGTGGAATTATCCATTAATCCTCTCGCCCCTCGTTCTAACGAAACGATGTTCGCGGTCATCGGAATGCGTAGGGTGATCAGTCGTAAACATGGAATGGCCACGGGAAGGTAGCTTGCTCAAGGCGAGGGTCCATCCTTGGTGTACCATGCCAAGGTTTATTGTCAGCCATGAGCACTTCATCCTAGACTATGTGAAGGTTCCAGATTGCAACGCATTCACACGGATTTAAAGCCTGAACATATACTTTTTTGTTTAATTTTTGGAGATTTATGTATAAATTGTGTCCAGCATACTCTCATTTTTTTAATGTTTTTGTTTAATTTTTTTTTGAAGATTTATATGTAAATTGTCTAGCATAATTCCAATCCCATTTTCCTGACTTAACTACAAAGTTTGACCATTTTTTGTTGATGCAGATAGTGGAGTTTGTATGAATAAGAATAGACGAATGCAAAAGGAGTTTTGAAAAAAAAAAAACTATTTATATATTTATTTATTTTTATGTGCAATTATAATGAATTTTTTTACAAAAATGGAAAAGTGGTTAAAGTGTCTGGTTTATAGTTTAACAATTTATTATAAAAATAATACTAAGAAGTAGTTAGAATTCTAACATTAATACGTCCTATTAATGAATATATATACTTAAAATCAATTTATACTTGGCTTACAGGTTAGGTGGAGGTGGCGTTGGAACTTGGAGCTGGAACTTGGAGCTGGAACTTGGCCCTCAGGCCCCGATTTATCTAATTTCTGGGTGGGTACAATTCCATTACTAAATCGGGTAGGCAGGTAGGTAAGTAGGTAGGCCCTTGGTTCCATATTTTGAACCAGGGCTCTGATACCATTATGTAAGAACCTAATTTTAAATTAAGCCTAAAAATACTCATAAATTTAAATTGATAAAAATTACTTCTAATTAATTTCTTTCATTCATCATATAAGTAGCATAAATTCATATAAGCAGCATAAATCTAAATAACATCATGCTAATAATTTTAAATAACCATTACATATTCATGAGAATGCGTACCTAAAAATACTTCTGTGTGATGTTAAATTCCCAACCTCTGAATGTCCTCCCTGCTGCTCTGCCCAGCCTGTTGCTTTGACCAAACTATGCCCCAAAATCGAGTTTTCCTCCCTACCAACTAGGAACAGAGCCTGTGTGGCTCCCTAGCTCCAGGATACCGTAAGGAATCCTGGCCCCCATGCCCAAAACCCCCAGCAAATTGTTTCCCCCGTAATGATCCTCCCCCGATTGCAAAACTCAAACTCAGAACCCCCCCAGGTTAGAAACTCAGGCTTCGAACCCTCCAAAATGATCCCCTCGAAAAACAAGTAGAATGATAATCCCCTTCTTTTGTAAACCTCCTCCACTCATATCCCTCCTTCACAGCCCTTTTCTCCTCATTTATTTCCTTATCTATGCATTCATTATCTTATCCACATAGTTAATGCCTTGCCCTATTATTTAATGTTTCCTTATCCTTATTTTTAATGTTTCCTTATCCTTATTTTAATGCTTCATTCCCCAGGTATGTAAATAATTTAATTAAACAATTAAATTTATTAACCCTCTTAAATTTATTACCACTGTTCATTAGTCGATAGGTAATTAAATATTTAATTAATTAATTAATCAAAGTGTAACAGTTAATTAATTAATTAATATTTCCAATTAATATTATTATGCCAATCTTTGTTTAGTTAATAACATGTTAGAAAAATTAATTACTAATAAATTTTATAATAATCCCTAAACACATATTCAATGGGGTTATTCTGGATGACGGTATGAGGTTTGATATATTTTTAGGGTAATACTATTCTATGGATATTACATCATTCCATTTTGGTGGTATTTGGAACTTCACATAACTCCTCAGGTTTGAGAGTTATGAAGCGCCCTACCAGTTGGAGGACCCTCATATGTCATCTAGAAGCCCCAAGGTCAAAATAGTCAAAAGTGGTTTAAGAGTTTTAAAGGTAAATAATAAAGTGAAATGATGAGTGCACTATAATTCAAAGTGAATACAAAATCAATTATTTAAATAATAAGAAATTTAATGGAGAAATTAAATTGGGTTAACACTAAAATAGGAAAGTGGGCAAGTGACCCTAGAAGATGTTTTAGGAAGCTACTTGGAGGTATAAATAAGAGACAGGCTCTCTCATTTTAAATCACACTTGAGAATATTGAATACCTATGGGTTTTTACGGGGTAACCAAATGATATCTAAGCCAATTTCTAAGGGAAAATTGAAGAAGAAGGCCATAATTCAAGGAAGGGATAATTCTTTTGATGATGCTTTCTAAGGTATGTTTTTTTAGGGTCATCTCACCATTTTAAGCAATAAATTTTTTTCTAGAATGATTAGGACCTTGAAATTTATATTCCATTGAGGAAACATATCCAAGTATATGTGGTAAAAAATAAATCTTGTGGATTTAACATTTTTGGTTACCTCCATGGAAAATAGGGTTTGTGGCTAGTCTAAAACAGTCAGAAACAAGTGTTTAAATTAAAAACTTCATAAACAACTTATTCATAATAGATCCAAATTAGGTGAGACCAAATGTGTTGGTTAGAATGCAGTTTGTAGTATGTTTTGACAATTTCAGGTCGATTCAACAAAAATTTTATGTGGGTCACGCTCTGAATTAAGCTCTCTAGAATAAGCAAGAATTCAACAAGGTATGCCATTTTTCTATAACTCCTTTTTGAGAGGTTCAAAGTAGTGGCTCCCAAGGGAATTTCATAAAACAGCGAAAGAGCGTTGTGTGTCAGTTCATATATTTATTCATTACGGTACAAAGTTATCATCATTTAAAGTTAGGGTTGTTGGTAATCAAAACTAGTCATGTGAGAAGTTTGATTAAGATGCCCTAGTCTGTGTTGTCAAAGTTAAGGAAGGTTTGTAGGTATGTGATCATATAAACATGTATTATAAAGAGTTACAAAATAATGTTTGGATAAATAGAATTAGTGGGGGCTTTTGGTTAGGTACATGTTGGGTACATGGTTGAGACAAGGAGTTGATGAGTTGGCACATACATGAGGTGTATAGTTGATGATGTTGTACATATTGATGAGTCATAGTTTATGTGCATGATTGGTACATATTTTTTTACATGGTTGGATGCACTTTTATGGTACATGTTGATTCACAGGAGTTGTTTGGTACAAGTTGGTGCATAGTTGATGCACTTGTTTACATGGTACAAGTTGATTACGAGGTTGTTTGGTATAGGTTGGTGCATGGTTGATGCACTTGTTTATGAATACGAGGAGTTGATTCTGAGGAGGTTGAGGCAAGGTTGATGCATGGCTGATGCATGGATTGAGGAGTTTTATTGGTGCGGGTTTACAGCGGTATATCTCGCGGTGATAGTGTGGCCGGTGATTCCATCATTCTACTTCTACTTCCAAGGCGTTTGGGCGGGGAACTTGAGATGAGTGGTTGTATCCACCTTTTGTTTGTAGTCGAAGAACATAGGGGTTGTAGCAGAGAGAATTGGGAGTTGGAGATTCACTCAGGTTTGCTGAGAAACTATGGGGTTGGAGCCTAGTTCTAGTTGTAGCTAGAAACAAAGAGGAAGTTGGTGCTTCCAATGAATGTAATTCTTGAACATATAAGAAAAATTATGTGGTTTTATCTCGCTTTGGTTCATGTAAAACATTTGTTTGAATGCTGTGTATGTGTATGATTGTTCATTTGTTCATTAATTATTTACTCTGATGATTGGATGATAATGCTACATTGATATAACACTTGGATTATATGGTTAAAAGGATTAAATTCTCTATTATTGATTCACCCCCTCTCGGTAATCCAACAAAAGTTGCAAAGAACATGTGAAATATAAAGAATTAAATACGTTGAAATGTTTAATTTTGGTAAAATTGGTCATTTTTTGCAAATAAGTGTCCTTATGGAAGAAATTCAGATAGTGATGTAGAGGAAGAGCCCAAGAAAGAATAGAGATATCAGAAGGGAAACTAGAAAAACAAAAATAAAGCCTTAAAGAAAAATATATACTCAAGAAAAGGCAGTTCCTCATCTAGTGAAGATGATGAAGCTGATAGTGATTTAGAAAAGGTACTATTCATGGATAAATAAAATCAAACAAGAAACTATGATAGTTCAGAAGAAGAAGGTGAAGTCAATCTCGAGAGAAGAATTAATTAGTGCCTTAGAGAACTAAAAGAAAGAAGAAAGATGAGACAAGATGCTCAATAAAAATAAGCGAGAACTCATAATCTTTAGCAGAGATAACCGATAATTACAAATTTAAAATTCTAGTTAGAAGAGGATAGAAGAATTGAATACTAGAATTCAGCTAGAGAAGGAAGATGATTGAAAGGTTAGGCAGGAATCAATCTAACAAAGATCTTGAACAAGGACAAGAAACAAGATAGCACCAAGACATTGGATAAGATCATCAACAATCAAAATCCATACTATGACAAGTCTTGGACTAGATACAACCAAATGCGGTGAGAAAGGTTCAAGCTCCATGATGAAATAAAGAGGAACAAAAGGATTATGCATTCTCAAAGGAAGAATCATGGTCAACAAGAATGAAAAAAGAATCACAGGGGGAGACCCTCACATTTCAAGTAAAAGGAAGATTCATCATTATGAGAAAAGAAACAACCAAAGAGAATATATTTATAAGCCAAGGTAGAATTATAGAAGGACTACACCATAAGGAAAATCATTTGCTACTAGGTATGTAAATTTATTTTGTTTCCATTCCATTCCATTCCATTCCATCCATCTTCCTTCCTTTCCTCCATTCATCCATCCCCATCCATCCATTCCATTCCGGCCATTCCATTCCATTCCATCCGTCCATCCGGCCCCTCCATTCCGTCCATTCCATCCTTCCTTCCTTCCTCCTTCCATCCATCCGTCCGCCATTCCATCCCCACTCCCTCCATTCCTCCATCCATCCCTTCCATCCATCGTCCCTCCATCCATCCATCCTCCATCCATCCATCATCCATCCATCCCTTCCATTCCATCCGTCCATCCTTCCTCCGTCCTCCATCCATCCACCAACCTTCCATCCACCAACTGCCATTCCATCCATCCGGTCCATTCCTTCCTTCCTTCCTCCGTCCGTCCATCCATCCGGCTCCATCCATCCATCCTCCGTGTCCATCCATCCATCGTTCATCCATCCATCCTCCATTCCATCCATCCATCCTCCTCCATCCATTTCATCCTTCATTCCTGTCCTCCATTGTCCTCCGGTCTCCATTCCATTCCTTCCTCCATCCGTCCTCCTTTTCCTCCATCCTTCCTTCCATTTCTTTCTCCGGTCGTCCCTGTCCGTTATCCGTCCATCCTTCCATCCTTCATCCGTCCATCCATCCGTCCATCCATCCATCCTTCCTCCATTCCATCCTCCATTCCATCCATCCATCCATCCTCCATTTCCATGATCCATCCATCCTCTTCCATCCGTCCATCCACTCTTCCTTCCTCCATCCATCCACTCTTCCGATCCTTCCTCCATCCACTCCATCTCCCATCCATCCATCCCTTCCTTCCTCCATCCATTCCTTCCTCCATCCATCCGTCGTCCTCCTCCGTCCATTTCGTCCGTCCAGTCCATCCACTCCATCCATTCCTCGGCTCCATCCGTCCACTCCATCCTTAAATTATCAGGAATCTTTGAGATTCATTCCTTTGGAAGGATTTAGCTAACATGTTCCCCATTATTGGTAGTTGGATAGCATGGAAGATTGGGAATGGGAAAACTATCAGAGTAGGACTTTATCCATGCGGGGGCACTGGTGAAAATTACAGACTCTCTGAAGGAACTATAGCTTCTCTTAATGAAGTTGGTGTTTTTTCCTTAGCATGTGCTCATGCTCAACAAGAATAATAATGGGTCAGACATGGTTGGAAATCGGCTATAGATTTAGGACTCTCGGAGGAGGAATCCAAGGAATGGAAAACATATGTCAATATTCTCGTCTCATCCATGATTCATCTATTTAATGAAGATAAATATTGCCTCATTTGGTCAAAATTCCAACATATGGAGAGTTTACAAAAAATTTAGGATATCAGGCACAGTTTGAAGCCTCTTTCAGTGGTGAAATTTGTTGGTGGTGGAAATATCTTTGGAGACACAAAATTCCAATAAAATGTAAGCTATCCTTATGACTAGCTCTCAACAATCAAATTCTTATGTGGAACAATGGATTGAAGAGGGGATGGATTGGACATAGCAGGTGTTCTCTCTGCAGATCTGAGGAGGAAACCATATATCACTTATTTATTACATGCCCTTTCTTTGTTTAGGTATGGTCTTTATAAAAATCCACTTTTACTCCTTATGTTTCTTCTTGGGATAAGAATACTTTGAGTGGGTGTGTCCTAGACTAGGTCTAAGACAAATCTTTTAGTGAGTTCCCAACTTTCCCCGCTTCCTTTGTTCATTCTATATGGTGGGCCCAAAACTCAGTTATTTTCCAAGACAAAGTGATACCAACTGAGGTTGTTATAGGAATTATTGATTCCACTTGCAAAACATTCATAACTAAAACAAAAAGGAAAAAATGGAATGTTGATCATGTTAGCCATTGATCAGGAGATTCCATGGGGATTCTTTGATGGTTCCAGTCGAGGACTTCCCCCCCACATGTAGATATGGAGTAGTTTTTAAATAAGAAACATCATTATATGCATATAAGGTATTCCCATGGTAGGGGATTATTGACGTTTGAATGCATTAAGGCCGAAATGACAACCTCTCGAGGATATGAATCCCCACGCATTTTTTATAAAGGTGGTACTCTCTTTGGATGAAATATATATCCTTGAATACTTGGGACTTGGGAGAATGCTAGACAACAAACCCCGAATATTTATTGCTTTGATTTGTTAATAAAATGGTTCTTCAATGACCTGATCTAACCTTGATGTGCAGTAGGTTGCTTTTAACAATAGAAAATAGTGAAGAAAGGCTGACATCGAGGAGACTATAAGCGTACTCAACATCATATAAACAACCCTCTTCCCTCTCAATGAATATATATCCATATCTTCTCACAAGAAATAGGAGAGAAAAGTTTTGATCATCTCAAAAAATTTTAAAGCTATTAGGTTAAAACATAAGAGAATTTGATAAGAATACTTCAAACATATCACACTTAAAAATATCAAGATCTCAAATATCTCACACTTAAAAATCTCAAGATCTGTTGAAATACATTGAAGTCATGCGATTATTTGTAGATTTTCATGAAATATTTTTAAAATATACAAAATCTCTTCTGATCACATTCATGGTTGTAAATTCTCCATGATCACATAATAAATTTCTTTGAAGAATACAAGAAGAACATTGGATACTCAACCCTATGCCTTAGAAATGCAAACATAAAGCCATGAGAAATCAATCTAAAAGAAGAAAAGGAATGGAGAAGATGGAGATCTCTACTTTATCATTAGAAGCTTGGTTATATATTGACTTATATACCTTGTTCTTCTTATCTGTTTCCCCTGCACCTTTGACTTTGGAACCCTTGATGAAACACTTTCTTTCCCTTTAAACATTAGATTTTCTAATTACTTGAGTAGTTAAGGTTTCTTTTTGAATTTCATTACAATTTTATTCTTGAAAAATTCAATTTAATTAATGTCTCATTTAAGTTTTTTTAATGATTTCACATCATTAATGGGTCCCTTTTCCATTTTAATAAAAGTTTTAAATAAACTTTTTTATTTAAAAAAAATAATAATTAATTTAGTTTTAAAAAGGTGGATTGTGTTTTAAATTTCTAGATAGGATATCCAACTTTTCAACCATGGAAACCAATTTATATGTGATATTTATTGTCTTATCTTTCCAAAAATATAATTCTTTCCAAATCCAACTCTAGGATATCAGATATGACCTCATTGAAGTTGGTGTGAGAAGATTTATGTCGACAAAATATGAAAATATTTGATTCCATATTTCAGGATTTTCTGAGAAAATTATAGAAATTTGCAGTCCTTAAAACATGTTGCATTGTCTTCTTCGTTAAAATAATTTTACAACAATATAAAATTTGCACGATTCCATCACCCGACGCTCAAATTATGGCCTACACAAAATCGTTGATCAATTTAATGAGGGCAATCCTAACCCTTGGATTGAATTTCTTCTTCCCTTTATGAGAATTCGACTTTTCTTCATAAACTCTTATCCCACGTGTATTGGGATGTTGGAAGTTTTAATGTATATAAAGAAAAGTGTTTTATACACTTGATAAGAATCATAAGAAGAGAACTATGGAGCTTTGGTAATTGATTAATAAAATATAGTTTTAAATACCAAGTCAACCTTCACATATGCCAAGTCATTGTTGAGTCATCACCCACATTTCAGAATCTGGTTGGATGCCATAAAGTTTTCATGTCACCATTCATACAATCCATGCCACCGTCTGATTAGTTGATAGATTTTCTATGTCATTCAATTATGGAATTGTGGGCTGCCATGTAGAAAAAAAATTGATTGGTTGATGGAAAGTCTTATGATTTATTTAATATATAATTTAAAGTGGAAGGATAGGAGTGGAATGAGAAGAGGGGTAGGAGCTAGTGTAGGGAGGGGTGGATAATATGGGGGAGGTAATGAGTCTGCATACCTCTTAAGCAGGTGAATAGTGGGTGAATGGGAATGCTGAAGTAATTTGAGAGGAATTTTCATATTAATGTTGTTAATTGTAATCATAAAATTATTACAATTAAAATGATCATATTTGAAGTTAGTTCACTATTTTGATGAAGAGCTCTTATATGTCTTCACAAAATCTACAAAAATCTATTTACAACTATTTGAGGGAAGTTTTCATATCACTATTGTTAATTGGAATAAGAGAACAATCTCCTTTGTTTTGGGGCATTTTTCCCTCAAGTTCTTTATTTCTTTTTCTTGAAAAGAAAAGAAAAATTGGCGTGTTGAAAGGTGTTGATGAATAGAGAGAAAAATACACTTTTAAGATTGATTGTCCTTTAAGATTCTTAGGTAAGAACACTTGCTTCTTTAAAAAAAATTAAAAAAACAAATTTTTTTTTTTTGTTTATATATATATATAATACACATTTTACTTAATATAGAAACAGAAATTATTATATATATATATATATATATATATATATATATATATATATATATATATATATATATATATATATATATATATATCATTTGTCTTCATTTAAATGTGAAACAAATTTATAAAATGTGAATGAAAATATTGTTACATATTTATTATTTTTCTTTAAAATTAATTTTAATTATTTGTTACATATTTATTATTTTTTCTTAAAAATTAATTTTAATTATTTAACAAAAATTAATTTTAATTATTAATAATAATAATGTTTTATCATAAATTTTATATTTTAATTATTAATAATAATAATGTTTTATCATAAATTTTATATTTTAATTATATATAATTATTAATAATGAAAACATTTTATCATTACAAATTATGATTTTGTATTTTGATATAAAAAAATTTGCTTCTCCCATAGTTTAACCGTAAACATTTTTTAGACTCAAACCTTATTCCTAAATTATGAGTTGTATGACATGACATATTTGAAGCTAAAGAGAATTCAATTATTCACTTCATGCATATATTCATTATTTACATGTAATATCATAAAGAAAATTTAATGTACATTATTTTAAAACTTAAGGGCATCCACTTTCTTGAAACAACCAACTATAGCCCTTTTTTGAAGCCATTTCCATAAACGCCATCGATATGGGATCCCTTGTCATGATTACTACCTCTAACTCTGCAACCAATGTCCGATGGACGCAGTCTTTACATAAATTGGAAGACTACACATATTCTTTGTAAAGTGTTATCTCCTAACACAAAATTACACAATTCACTAATGAAAATATTAGACACCTACAAAATGTGTTAGTAATTTAAAATTGTGATTCAATCAACAACCATGAATTGCATTAGAAAAGAAAGCTAACCTAGGCATCTTCATGTCCATCATATACTCCTAAGAAATGTACCATCCAACTTTCATAATATTTTTGTGAACGGCTGGAAATGCATGTGCAACCCCCAACAATTCAAGTACAAAATTCACTAATGAGAATATTAGACACACAAAATGTGTAAATGTGTTAGTAATTTAAAATTTCTATTCAATCAACAACCATGAATTGCATTAGAAAAGAAAACTAACCTAAGCACCTTCATGTCCATCATATACTCCTAACAAATATATCAGAAAACTTTCATTATATTTTTTTGAACTGCTAGAAACGCATGTGCAACCCCAACAACTCAATGATTAAAAACAACACAATAGAAATTCATGTTTTTGAAATTATAAATAGATTTAAATTTTAAATCTATCAAAAAAAATTCATTACTTTAAAATAATCTTACAAAATTTTAAATAAATTTTTTTTTTTGTTTTATTAATAATTAAAAACAACAAAATAAAAATTATAAATAAGTTTAAAGCTATCAAAACTTTAAAAACTCCAAAACAAAAACATTGTAAAAAATGAATAATGATCAACCAACATGTTTTAGTTAAAAACATTGTTCTTCATATGAATTGTCATTTACAACATAAAATAAAACTCAACATTACATCACTATGAAAAACATTTTCAATCCAGTGTACACTTGTCTAGCTTTCAGATAGAGAGAATTGAACAACAACCAGTGAAGCTCATTGCTTTATCTTTCTAGGAAATCTCTTCCTTTAACTATGCATTCATGCACCATAAGAAAAGAAAGATTTTGAAGATACAATGCAAATGGAAAATTCCAGAGAAACACAAAAAGAGAGATATAGAGCGAGGATCTGGTAAGCAAATAACTAAAAATGATTATTGGTTGTCTTCTCTTCTATGCAGGGTTGGCATCATTTTTAGGTGGCACTCCTTTTCCAAGGATGGGATCTACATTGAGTGGCCAAAGCTTGCACTTACCAGCTTCTTTGTGGGTTACCACACAAGGATCTAGCAGGCTATATATGTGACAATGATGTCAAAGCCACTTACTCAGCTCATTCAAGGAACGGAAAAACAAAGTGTTCCAGATGTCAAACTAACAAAGTCAAGGGATGGCACAATTGGTATGGCCACATTTTCATTCGATCATCCGTCTATATTTGATTCCTCTAGGGAACTTGGAGATATATATAAATACTCACTTTGTAGCCAATAAATCATATAAACGCCGAAAAAAAATAAACACCAAATCATTCATGACAATTTATATTGCAAAAGTTTTTAATAACATCGACAATTGAAAAAGAAAAATAGAAAATTGTATGTCTCTTCATACTTCTCACTTTTAAAATAGTTTCTTAAATGTTAGCGTGACTCTGCCTTACACAACATAGAACTTGTATTTCCATGGTTATGGTTGCCCATACGGATCGTTTGATGAGTGAGACCATATTTAACGACCTCTCCAAGATAAGATTTTGGGTTTATGTTTATCATCTAAAACTTTCTATAAACATTCTCGAAGTAACAGTTTCTTGCACGTTGATGTTATCGGCAAAATATTGCAGCTTCTTCTTACAAATAAAATAAAAACTATGATACCTATAAATGATTATAGGTTATTTAAACAATAATCAACAACAATTATATTAAAAATATTATTGTATTTACTATATTTAACATATTTTATAAAAAAAAATATTAATATGTTAAAAATAGGATGAACATATTAATATTATAATTAAAAATATTAGTATATTTACTATAGTTAACATATTTTATAAAAAATATATTAATACTTTTAAAAATAATATGGTTAACATATTACTATTATTATTATTAGACGAACATATTACTATTATTATTATCAATAATAAAATTTTATCATTGTTTTTGTTTTTAATTTTTATTATTTTAAATGATATAATTTTATTTAAATAATAATATTGAATCAACTTATAATAACAATTAATAATTAATGACATTACTATTTAACAACTAAATTATGATTAATTTTAACATCTTCAAAAATTAAAAAATTAAAAATTTTCAATTAAAAAAACATATTTTTACTACTTATTTATTTACATCATATATAAATATCATTGTAATAATATAAAAAATCAGAGAAGAAGCCGGAAGATTTTACGGTTGGCCACTGCCCACAACGGGATCGACCAAGTCAGGGAAAAGGTTTTCTATGTTCTTTTATATAGCATGAAATTGGATTGAAAAAAACTGCCCCTTGTTAACACAAAAATGTCGTTATAACATTACATTTAAAGTTTTATACACAAAAATGTCGTTATAACATTACATTTAAAGTTTTATATGTATAAATGAGTGAGTTAATAAATAGACAAACTTAATTTTGATGGTGAGTTCTTTTAAGTAAATTATTCTTAATTTTTTTATATTTTCAAAAAATTGAAAATATAAATCTTTTAAAAATATATTAATATCTTTAGTCAATTTTATTATCAAAGATTTCATCAATTAAATAAAATTATAACTTTCAATAAAAATAACACAATTTCATTATCAAAGTTTTCATCAATTAAATAAAATTATAATTTTAAATAAAAATAACACAATTTCATTATCAAAGTTTTCATCAATTAAATAGAATTATAACTTGAAATAAAAATAACACAATTTCATTATCAAAGTTTTCATCAATTAAATAGAATTATAGCTTTAAATAAAAATATTAACAAAATAATTAAGTTTACTTATTTATTAATCTAAATCATACTCTTTTAAATTAAAATTTTATTAAAATTTAATAAAAAATTTAAAAATATATATTTTATCTCATTAATAAAAAAATTTAGTGTACAATTTTATCTTAAAAATTTCAACTTATTTTAAAATTAAAATATATATATATATATCAAAACAAAATTAAAAATTCATCATTAAAAAATGCGCTCATTCTAAAACCATCTATATTATTAAAATTAAAAAAATAAAATAAGTGAATCATTACAAAACGTTTCCTTCCCTTTTAAAAATTGAGTTCATAAAAATTGAATTTATGCCTTGTTATCTCAGTCCATTAACTTATTACTGGATATAAATCATAAAATATTCCTTCTTCTCAAATCCAAAAATCTTAAGCTTTTCCTATATTAAGACACGATATGTTTTTCATCTAGAAATTAATTTTTTTTGTCAAAATATGATAAATAAATATTATCTGTGATTTGTGTGTTCCAACTTGTCAGATATTCACAGCGTTACAATAAGACGATAGCAGTAGAAATACCGGGGATTTGAAAAAACCAGAAATTGGAGCTTCCAGCTGAGACAATTCATCCACGAAAGCCTTCCCGATCATCCGAATTCTCCATTTTCCGACCTGAAACTTCAACTTCGCGATAATGTTTTGATCGGAAACTTGCATCTCAAGTCTTCTGGACTGCAGCTTATGAATTTTCTGTGTTTTTTTTTGTTATCATATATTGTGGCTTCAAATACTATAAATTTGGATTATTATAACTTCCAAGAGGACAAATGCAAGGATTTCTGGTTTTTATAGAATTCAGGTTCATTCTTTTTTCATAGATAAATGGCCACAATACTGCCTGGAGACCCAAAAATTTCCTGTTGTCGACATTCTGTGATTTCACTCGTTTTAAAATCGGGAGAAATTCTCCCTAAACTGAGAGTTTCCTACTGCCGACCCGAAATCTCAACGTCGAGCAGAATTCCGGGCGGTTTTCTGACGAACCTTGGCCCTAAAGACGCTCTGCTGCAGCGGAGTGCCAGAGAATCTAGGTTTTACAGCGACGTTTTCTGGTTCCGGCAGCTGCAAATCACTGCAAGCGGCTCTTGCGAGCAAGACAGGAATTCCTAAAAAGCTTCCAACGAAATTGGCAAGGAGAACAGGTCGAGGAATCCGAATACCGCTTCCGACAATTCGAATGGCGATATTCGAGTTAGGAATTGATTTTTTAAAGATCCCTTTTGATTTTAGCGAACTTTTTTTCGAGAATCTTTGGGTCCATGTAATGTGATCATGTGGTAGAGCGATTATCATGGTGATGAAAAGGATAACTGATTTAGATGGAAGCCGCAGAGAGCACGCTCGTGGACTTTGTGGAGAAAGTGAGGGGATGGATTCCTCGCAAAGTCAATCCGTCGAATATCTCCAGGGACTTTTGGATGCCTGATCACAGCTGCAGGGTCTGTTATGAACGTGATTCGAAGTTCATGCTATTCAACCAGCGACACCATAGTCGAATATGCGGTCGAGTGTTTTGCAGGAGGTACATGCAGAACTCAATTCCGGTATCTGGCGATGGTCGAAGGAATGGCAACAGTGAAGATGGGGAGAGGATCAATGTGTAATTTTTTTTTCAGTCTTTGGCAATAGGAGATAGCCTCTCAATGTAATGGGCTGCAATTGCCTCCTACACCATCACCACAGGGCATCTGTCCTTATCCTTCTGTCACGAGTTTGGATAGTAGTGGTAGCAACATGGTGTATCCGACTGGGCGAATGGAACAACAAAGGAGGCCTGACAAACAACAAAGGTAAAAAGGGACAGCAGGGATAGGTGGATAGATAACTTTGAAAATTGAAGAGGTATTCAGAGTTAAATCCAACTTACAGCAAAGGCGGAGAGAAAAAGAGGTAGTGGTATTTGTTGAGAAGTTTTGTTTAATTGATAAGTTGTTTTTTAAAACCTGTCAACTAGTCGACAGGTTTTCTGCAAAACCTTTCAGTAAAGATTCTTTTGGCATTATTAAAATAAGTGTGATGTGAGGGAGGAGTATGAGTGGAGGTTTTCTGTAAAACTTTTCAGTAAAGATTCTTTTGGCATAATTAAAATAAGTGTGATGTGAGAGGGAGTATGAGTGGAGTGTCGGGTTGAAGAGTGAGGGAGATGAGGGGGTATGGTGAGTCCACCAACCTGACGAGAAGTGAAACAATTTTTTTGTTAAGTATTGAATGAAGAGAAGGTATAAGGAGAGGGGAGAGAAGTTTGAAAAATATTTTAAGTATGAGGAGAAAACCGGAGCATGGCGAGTGTTGTGAATGAATCCGCCATGTTATAATAATAAGAAATTACAAGGGTCTCAAACTTGGGTCTGAGAAGATTCAAGAAATCAAGGGTTTGTTGGCAGCCCTACATGTTTTTGCTATTTTGATTGACAAATGACACCTCTTATAGTTGCCTTCACCTTATCCTGTAAATATTACTATTTGAGGGTGATTATTGGGTTATAAAAAAGATGTTTGATTATTCTTGTTTTGTTTTTAATCTTGCGTTTTCATACTTGATTCATGACTAAAAGCATGAATCAAGCATGGAAACTTAATTTCGTATTATATCCCTATCCAAAAACATGTTTTTAAAGGTTCATTGTGCTTACATGTATTGTATATTTCATACTTAAATGGTTTTCCTTTTGGAGTTTATCGAATGTCGATATAGTACTCATATTGATTTGCATTTGGACTATAAGCTTATTTAGTTGAATCCTTTGTAAATCAACTTCAATGCCAAATATCGATTCACCTATGATATGTAAAAACATATACATTCCAATCCTTTGCAAATCGACTATATCCATTACATGGTGTGGGGATTAAATGCGCTGAAATCGTATCATGTACTTTGTTTTGGTTGGCAGAATGAATTGACAAACCTCTCATTACGAGTTAAGGTTTTGTGTAGTGTGATGTACTCAAAGCTTTCATTACTAGGAGTGTTCAGACTATGATGGGTTTTGTTTGGTTGTTTTCCTTTTATCCATTCAGACCTATTCTTATAGCTCCTACCATCCAACCAAATGACTCTAAGTTTTTTGTTTTTAAAACCTCATAATTGCATGCCAGAGACACGTTTTTGCGGGAGCATTTCCGAGCAAACGGTTACGAATTAGAACAAACCCTTTAAAACCCATTTCGGAAATGGGGCCATTTACTGTAATAAATGATAGATTCTTCATAAACGAATCCATTTCAGAGGTATGTTTCATTTTCTGGATAGTATTCTCTTAGAAAATCTGTTGCATTTGAGTTTTCTTTATTTTCTCCTTTTTCTCTCTGTGGATTTGAAGATCTATAGAAAATGGTTGAGTTCTATCACAGACAGAGGCTAAACCTTGCTATCAAAGACCTGTGTAACAATCCACATGAATACCATGCATCCACTAAACCAAACTCTCTTCCTATGCAAAACCCTTCAGGAAAAGCCTCGATATAATTTCATACCCAGAAAATTGAAAGAGGAGGTAGTAGATGTATTGAAATAGAAGGTTTCTCTTGCTCCTACTATTGAGCCATATCGAGATGTTGTTGACAAACCAACTGGTAAGAAAAATCCAAAGAATAAGAAATAGGGTAACTCATAGTTGAGTTTTATAAACAAGAGGATTAAGCAGTTTAATAAAATGATCATTAAAAAAGAAACAACCCAACAAATTCCACTATCATGAATTCGGATGCTCCTTTGTCAAATGGCTGAAATAACAAATAGTTGTTATGTTTTTTTATTTGCTTCTGTTTTGAAAATAAAATAGATTAGATTTTATTTTTTTTTTATTTTTTTTTTTACTATTTTAACTAGCTACATAAACTTTTTTTTAAATTAGTTCGAATTCAAGCCATTTTTAAATAAAATTTAATAATCAGTTTGTTAATAAAATATTAAACTTGTTCTCATTTCGTTTTTTTATTAAACTTGTTCTCATTTCGTTTTTTTAGGACATGGTATATCTGATGTTGATATTATGGGATGGAACATGCTCGATATAGTTGATTAGTTATCTCCTTTTGTTTATTTTTTAAATTGGAAAAACTTTCATAAATTTTGAAGATACAATTTGATCATGGGTGGTTGTAGACTCCCATATTTGTAATGTTCTGATCTTATGGGATCTAATCTTATCCTCGGAAATAGGGAGATCAGATTGCCCAAAAACCCTTTAAAAACCATGCATTTTGTAATTGACAGGAGAGATCTCCCTGGAACCAAAGATGGACGAATGATTTCAAGACTAAATGAAACAGCGCACAGCATTTTGGCTTTAGCCATTTGTTAATGGTGTTTCGTCGATGTTTTGTTTTATTTAAATCTTGGTATATTAATATTTCTTGTATCTTTAGATTCAATGATCTCTTATATTCCAAGATACTCCTGCTATAGATATTGTCCATAATTTTGTTGTTCTAGATGTTAACACTGTGATCATCTCTTCAATTCGAATGATAGGATTTATCTTCGAGTTTTAGTTGAATGATAAAATGCAATACATTACACTCGGATTTATCTTACTGTAATTATTTGCGATCATAAGATCATAGGGTTCAATTTGTGTTCCCTTTTCTGTCATTAAACTTCAGTCGCCAATACATTTTATGAATTTATTCAAAACAGTTGTAGAATAAGTCTATTGCAGATTTATCTCTATAAAAATCCTAGTTGAATAAATGTTTAAGGTTTATTAAGTAAAAATTAATTAGGGGATTAATTGTCTTAACATGGTATTAATTAAACAAGATTGGTATAAAGATACTAATTAAATATTTATTAATTAAT
>SNQJ01S0074291.1:48545-59250 GCA_010110895.2 Picea sitchensis | reverse complement strand
AACAAAAATTTTATGTGGGTCACGCTCTACAAGGTCGCTCTCTAGAATAAGCAAGAATTCAACAAGGTATGCCATTTTTTCTATAACTCCTTTTCTGAGAGGTTCCAAGTAGTGAAACCCTGAGGAATTTCATAAAACACACTGAAGAACGTTGTGTATCAGTTTCATATATTTATTCATTACAGGTACAAAGTTATCATCATTTAAAGTTAGGGTTGTTGACTAATCCAAAACTAGTCATGTGAGAAGTTTGATTAAGATGCTAGTCTATTGTTGTCAAAGTTAAGGAAGGTTTGTAGGTATGTGATCATATAAAACATGTCTATTATAGAGTTACAAATAATGTTTGGATAATGAAATTGATGAGGGCTTTTGGTTAAGGTACATGTTGGGTACATGGTTGAGACAAGGAGTTGATGAGTTGGCACATACATGAGGTGTATAGTTGATGATGTTGTACATATTGATGAGTCATATCTCATGAGTAGTTGACACATGATTGGATGCACTTTTTTATGGTACATGTTGATTACAGGTTGTTTGGTACAAGTTGGTGCATGGTTGATGCACTTGTTTATGGTACAAGTTGATTACAGGTTGTTTGGTATAGGTTGGTGCATGGTTGATGCACTTGTTTATGGTACAGGTTGATTACAGGTTGAGGCAAAGGTTGATGCATGGCTGATGCATGGTTCAGGTTTATTGGTACAGGTTTATAGCGGTATATCTCACAGTGATAGTGTGGCAGTGATTCCATCATTCTACTTCTACTTCAAGACGTTTGGACAGGGCAAGGATAGGTGGTTGTAGCCACCTTCCGATTGTAGCCAGAGAACATAGGGGGTTGTAGCCAGAGAATTGGGGAGTTGGAGATTCCCTCAGGTTTTAGCCTGAGAAACTATGGGGTTGGAGCCTCGTTCTAGTTGTAGCTAGAAAACAAAGGAAGTTGGTGCTTCCAATGAATGTAATTCTTCAAGACATATAAGAAAAAGAATTATGTGGTTTTCTCCCACTTTGGGTTTCCATGTAAAACATTGGTGTACTGTGTATGTGTATGATTGTTCATTTGTTCATTAATTATTTACTCTGCAGTGATTGGATGATAATGCTACATTGATATAACACTTGGATTATATGGTTAAAAAGGATTAAATTTCTCTATTATTGATTCACCCCCCCTCTCAGTAATCCAACAAAAGTTGCAAAAGGGAACATGTAAATATAAAGGTACGCTTCTGTTGAAATGTTTTAATTTTGGTAAAAATGGTCATTTTGCAAATAAGTGTCCTTATGACAAAAATTCAAATAGTGATGAAGAGGAAGAGCCCAAGAAGTAAAAGAGATATCAAAAGGGAAACTAGAAAAACAAAAATAAAGCCTTCAAGAAAAATATATACTCAAGAAAAGACAGTTCCTCATCTAGTGAAGATGATGAAACCGACAACGATTCATAAAAGGTACTACTTATGACTAAGGAAATTAAAAAATGAAACTATGATAGTTCAGAAGAAGAAGGTGAAGTCAATCTCAGAGAAGAATTAATTAGTGCCTTAGAAGAACTAAAGAAAGAAAGAAAGACAAGACAAGATACTCAATAAAAAAATAAACAGAACTCATAATCTTAACTGAAAGGAAGTCAACCAGGTAATTACAAATTTAAAATTCTAGTTAGAAGAGGATAGAAGAATTGAAGAAATACTCAGAATTCAGCTAGAAGAGAAGGAGAAGATGATTGAAAGGTTGGAAGCAGGAATCAATCTAACAAAAGATCTTCAGAACAAGGACAAGAAACAAGATAGCACCAAGACATTGGATAAGATCATCAACAATCAAAGGTCATACTATGACAAGTTTGGACTTAAGATACAACCAAATGCAGACTGAGAAAGGTTCAAGCTCCATGATGAAATAAAGAGAACAAAAGAGTTATGCAGAAGTTCTCAAAGGAAGGAATCATGGTCAACAAGAATCAGAAATAAATGAATACAGGAGACCCTCTACATTCAAGCAAAAAGGAAGATTCAATCATTATGAAAGAAACAACCAAAGAGAATATATTTATAATCCAAGGCATAATTACAGAAGGACTACACCATAAGGAAAATCATTTGCTCCTAGGTATGTAAATTTATTTTATGGTCATTGTTTTTATTGTACTAAATTTGGACATAAGGTTTCATATTGCAGGGCTTATGAAAGTCTAAATAATCATGCAAGAAATGTTTATGTGGCCCCACAAAATATTGAATGTTACAAATGCCACAACTATGGAGACACAAATCGAATTTGTAGAAGCATGATAAGGCCTCCCATGAAAGAAAATGTTGATGTGGGACACAAGAAGGTTTGGAGAAGAAGTGAAAAACAAGAGGAGCAGGTAAATGAAGAACATGTCCAAGAAACTGTACTTTCAGTATTTGCAACAACACAAGAACACGATGACTTTACAGGAAAAGATGAAAGTTTTGGAATTCAGGTGGAGGATGAAGAAGACATCAAAGTTAGGAAGATGAAAAAATTCAAAAAGAGAATGAAAATGAATATGTATATACCGACGAAGAGGACGATGAAACTGCATCAGACCATGTATTATTATGATTCATTTGGCTTGGAGACTCCGAGGTAATATCAATAGTAGACATGGGGATTATATGCAGTAGCTGAGATAGATGGGTCAACATTGTGGACATTTGAGTAGCATAGTCTTAGACAGTATGGACAGAGATGGACTCGTAAGAACACTTAGAAAGTTTGGACAGATATGTGACAGTGGATGAGAGCATGGATTTAGAGACTAGTTCATAGATTGGTTCAAAGATAAATGAACATCATCATAATGGATGATAATAACGTAGGAATATTTGAATGCTTATTCTTGAATGATTTTCATATATGTCAGTTGATTACACAAGGAAGCACCAATGAACATTAACTCCAAAAGGCAACAGGTATAGGAAGACTTATATTTTTCTACACCACATATTGTTCAGAAGTCAAAGGAAGAGATTTAGATGTTTGGAGAGATAACAGAGGCATTATTCCAGGGGGAGCAATGGTTACAGAGGAGCATGAGCATCATGACTTCAATATTTCATCAGAGTGATACCCTTTGCCAAAGAGGGAGAGACTCTTCAAATGCAGGGAGAGAAAGTAATCAGAGGCTTAGAAACACATATAAATATCAAAGGAATCTAGATAGGGGGAGAATCCCAAAGGATAGTACAGACAGGGGAAGAAACCCTAAGAAGAGTTCAGTCAAGGGGGAGCAGCCCGAAGGAGAGTTGGATAGTTGGTTGTCATTTATGTCAACCCTTGGAGAGTGATATTGTAGATTGGCGTCAAACCTTAGAGATTGATTTCAACACTTGAGTATGTCCGCTAGCACATTATGGTAGTTCTAGAGGTATGGGTAAGGAACCCATGTTTGGTTGAGGAATAATGTAATGAAGAATAATGAATTTTCAATAGATACTATTCTAGATGGATAATACATGTCATGCCATTTTCTTTGATATGTGGAATTTCACATAACTCCTCACGGTTAGAGAGTTATGGCCATATGAAGTTGGAGAGCCCTCGTGATTTATCTAGAAGCCCCTAGAAGGTCAAAGAAGTCAATTATTCTAGAAGCTCCTAGAAGAAGTGTACTATTCAAATTGATAGTAACTAGGAGTTAATCATGGGTAAAGTTGTTCCATTAAGAATAATATTTAATTTGTGTGTTTGTTAATTATGATAAAGTGGTTGCAACAAGAAGTGGTGAGTTTACTATTTATGGATAAGTCAAAGTGGTTGCAAAAGAAATTAATTAAATAATAAATTTAGTTGCAAATAAAAGTGGAGAACTTAATATTTGTGGATAAAGTGGTTAGAAGTGGATTAGCCCGAAAAGAAGGAATTTGGTTTAAGTGAGTTAGAATATAACCCCTTGAGGAAGCTACATGGAAGTATAAATAAGAGAGCAAGGCTCTCTTATTAGCACCTATTTTGAATATAATTGAATATCCATTTGTGAAAGGTTATTTGGTAGGTATTACTAATAGATCAAAATCACATCATAAAATTCACAGTAGAAAAATTGCGACAGAAAAATCATGGTAGAAAAATCATAGCAGAAAAATCATCGCTACAGAATCACGACAGAAAAATCGCTACAAAAAAATCATGGTAGCAAAACCACGGTAGCAGAATCGCGACAGTAGAACTGTGGAAGCAAAATCATGAAAGAAAAATCACAACAACAAAATCATAGAAACAAAATCGCGGCAACATAATCACAGCTACATAAACAGATCTGTAATAGATCCACAACTACAAGAATAAAAATGTATGGTTTTCATATGTGTAGTGTTGAATCTATGAATCCAGTTGAGGGTTTGCCTCATAAATCTGTTAGATTCCCTGTTGGAAGTTTAGGGCTTGTTGTAGAATGGTTTTGAGGCATATCTATTGAAGTATATTGTTGGTGCATGTCTGAGTCTTATTGGTATTGATATATGATTGGTACACACTTGAGGCTATAAAACAATGAGGTTTTGGCACATGATTTGATGTGAGGGTTTATGGTATTTGGTTATGGATAGTCTGATGTATTGTTAGAGAATGTTTTATGGTTATATTGGAATATGTCTTTGGTATAGGATTGAGATACATGTGGGACAGATAGTTGATAAGTGGAACATACGTGAGGTGTATGGTATGGTGATGTTGGTACATCTTGATGAATCGTAGTTTTATCTATAGCTTACGCGTGATTGGTACATATTTGGTACATTGTTAGAGGCACTTGCTAGTAGTATTGTTGTCACGTGGTTTATGGATGATGTGGAATAAATGACTTGGTATACTTTTAGAAGCACATATTGATTGTGATGCATATTGTTGATGTTTGCAAGTAGTCTTGGTTGATGCACATCTTGGTGGTATTATGCATATGCTTTAGATTTGTCTCGATGATTGATCTTGGTGAATAGATCTGATGGGTTGATGAGATTGATGGGACAGGTTGATGTGGCAGGTTGTTGTGACAGTTTGTGTTGTGCATAGTTGATGCACTTGTGTTGGTACATGTTATTACAAGTTGTTGGTACATGTTGTTACAGGTTGTTTGGTGTAGGTTGATCGGTACATGTCATTATAGGTTGTTGGTACATGTTGACAGTGATAGGTTGGCAATGGCATTGTTTGATTCAGTGACAAGATTTATACATTTGAAATTTATATTAAAGGGCAAATGGATGAGGCAAGGAAAGGGGTTTGTAGCCTCCTTTTGGTTGGTGTCGGAGAATCGGGGAGTTGGAGCTTCCTTTAGGTTAGAGCCTGAGAACTAGGTGGTTGTAGCCACCTTCCAATTGTAGCTGGAGAAAACAGGGAGTGTTAGAAACCTTTTGGTTGTAGCCAAAGAATTGGGGAGTTGGAGCTTCCCTCATGTTGTAGCCTAAGGAACTCGAGGGTTGGAGCCTCCTTCCGATTGGAACTGGAGAATTGGAATTTGGTGCTTCCTTGAATGTAATTCTTACAAACATATAATAAAAGCATTCGGTGGTTTTCTCTCGCATTGGGTTTCCACGTAAAATACTGGTGTACTATTCATTTTGTGGATGTGTCTATTATTGTTTATTATACACTGATGGATGTTAATTTTATATGATGCAATAACATATTATTGATTAACTGAAGAACATTGTTGAATAAGTTAAAGGAATATAAATCGTGGTTAAAAAGGATTAATAAGTGGTATAAATTGCTCATTACTGATTCACCCCCCCTCCTAATAATCCAACACAGACATGGCAAGTTTGTCGATGAGTAATTTATGGCGTCGACATTACGACTACATCTTCTATCGTAGTTTAAGGTCTAAAAAAAATTATTGTGTCGTCGAAATAGTTTAGTCTGTCTCTATTGCAACGAAATTTTATGTCATGGTGGAGATGACACGTAAACTATAAGTTGTCATCGGAAGTAAGAGAACATGTAAATATACATCAAAAGTGCGACGAAAATTTGCATCACTGTAAAATTTAGCTTTGGACAACACGTTTCCGTAAGAACCATTAGAAGTGTGACACAAGAAAATGTGTTGGAAGTGAGATGGTACTAGAAATGACATTTGAAGGGGCCAATGTTTGTCGTGATCCCGACAACATCATGTCGTAAGTATGTCGGAAGTACATCGAAAGGGTCATCAAAAAATGACTCAAAGTTACTAGTAAATCTTAACTGCCTGGCCAACCCATCTTTTGTTCACCCCACATCTTCGTATGTTGTTGGAAATAATCATTCGGGAATATTTCCCAATGATTCCAATCTTGATTCTGGCAGGAATTTTCTTGCTTTCCAACACAACTGAAAAAACGCAAACTAGAGTGTACCTGGTAGTCTTTAAAATTGGTTTGTTACTGAAGAAATTTGGTCTGATGCACACTCTATGGAATTCCTTGCGCATTTCCTTGGGTGTGCACAAAACTATGGAATGATAAAGTACAACTTTGTTTGTGCACGTGCGTAAAAATGAATCCAAAAATTTGGGTGCCAACACTTCCTTGATCAATCATTCTCCTTTCAGTATAAATATTTGCAAAAAGGCCTCAAATATCTAGGTTTCTTCCTTAATTCTAATGCTTACAAGGTGGTGGATTGGCTTTGGCTTATTAAGAAGATTGAGGCTAGAATCTCAATATGGGTGAATAGACTTCTATCTAGTGGAGGTTGATTAGTCTTGGTTAAATCGGTGCTCGAAAGAATCCCAATTTACTGGACCTTTATTGATTCTATCCCAAAAAATATCCTTTAGAAAAATTGTAAACTCATCTTTAGATTCTTGTGGGATGGAAAAAGATCCTTGGAAGGTAGCCCTTTGGTCAAATGGAAATCCATTGCAAATCCTAAACTTTTAGGAGTTTGGGGCTTGAAAAATATAGACTTATTTAGCTAGTCTCTATTCGCAAAAATTCTATGGATCCTTTTGAAAAAAATATCCCTATGGGGTAGGGCCATGAGTGATAAATATTTTGTTGGAAAATCAATTATTGATTGTCCAGGATCTGAAGAAGTTTGTTTCAAACTCCTTAATTATTTGGAAGGATTTAGCTAACATGTTCCCCATTATTGGTAGTTGGATAGCATGGAAGATTGGGAATGGAAAAACTATCAGAGTAGGACTTTATCCATGCGGGGGCACTGGTGAAAATTACAGACTCTCTGAAGGAACTATAGCTTCTCTTAATGAAGCTGGTGTTTTTTCCTTAGCATGTGCTCATGCTCAACAAGAATAATAATGGGTCAGACATGGTTGGAAATCGGCTATAGATTTAGGACTCTCGGAGGAGGAATCCAAGGAATGGAAAACATATGTCAATATTCGCGTCTCATCCATGATTCATCTATTTAATGAAGATAAATATTGCCTCATTTGGTCAAAATTCCAACATATGGAGAGTTTACAAAAAAATTAGGATATCAGGCACAGTTTGAAGCCTCTTTCAGTGGTGAAATTTGTTGGTGGTGGAAATATCTTTGGAGACACAAAATTCCAATAAAATGTAAGCTATCCTTATGACTAGATCTCAATGATCAAATGCTTATGTGGAACAATGGATTGAAGAGGGGATGGATTGGACCTAGCAGGTGTTCTCTCTGCAGATCTGAGGAGGAAACCATATATCACTTATTTATTACATGCCCTTTCTTTGTTTAGGTATGGTCTTTATAAAAATCCACTTTTACTCCTTATGTTTCTTCTTGGGATAAGAATACTCGGAGTGGGTGTGTCCTAGACTAGGTCTAAGACAAATCTTTTAGTGAGTTCCCAACTTTCCCCGCTTCCTTTGTTCATTCTATATGGTGGGCCCAAAACTCAGTTATTTTCCAAGACAAAGTGATACCAACTGAGGTTGTTATAGGAATTATTGATTCCACTTGCAAAACATTCATAACTAAAACAAAAAGGAAAAAAAATGGAATGTTGATCATGTTAGCCATTGATCAGGAGATTCCATGGGGATTCTTTGATGGTTCCAGTCGAGGACTTCCCCCCCACATGTAGATATGGAGTAGTTTTATACATAAATAAACATCATTATATGCATATAAGGTATTCCCATGGTAGGGGATTATTGACGTTTGAATCTGTTAAGACCGAAATGACAACCTCTCGAGGATATGAATCCCCCTGCATTTTTATARAGGTGGTACTCCTCTTTGGATGAAATATRTATCCTTGAATACTTGGGACTWGGGAGAATGCTAGACAACAAACCCCGAATATTTATTGCTTTGATTTGTTAATAAAATGGTTCTTCAATGACCTGATCTAACCTTGATGTGCAGTAGGTTGCTTTTAACAATAGAAAATAGTGAAGAAAGGCTTCAACATCAGAATATCTGTGTACTCAACATCATATAAACAACCCTCTTAATCATGTGCAAATAGTAAATATATCCATATCTTCTCACAAGAAATAGGAGAGAAAAGTTTTGATCATCTCAAAGAATTTTAAAAGACTATTGCAGTTAAAACATAAGAGAATTTGATAAGAATACTTCAAACATATCACACTTAAAAATATCAAGATCTCAAATATCTCACACTTAAAAATCTCAAGATCTCAAACATCATTGAAGTCATGCCCCAGAGTAATTATTTGTGGATTTTTATTCATGAAATATTTTAAAAAATATACAAAATCTCTTACAGTCACATTCATGGTTGTAAATTCTCCATGATCACATAATAAATTTCTTTGAAGAATGCAAGAAAGAACATTGGATACCCAACCCCATGCTTGCCTTAGAAATGCAAACATAAAGCCATGAGAAATCAATCTAAAAGAAGAAAAGGAATGGAGAAGATGGAGATCTCTACTTTCTCATTAGAAGCTTGGTTATATATTGACTTATATACCTTGTTCTTCTTATCTGTTTCCCCTGCACCTTTGACTCTGGAACCCTTGATGAAGCACTTTCTTTCCCTTTAAACATTAGATTTTCTAATTACTTGAGTAGTTAGGTCTTTTGAATTTCTCGTACAATTTTATTCTTGAAAAATTCAATTTAATTAATGTCTCATTTAAGTTTTTTAATGATTTCACATCATTAACATCCGTATTTTTCAAATGGGTCCCTTTCCATTTTTAATAAAAGTTTTTAAATAAACTTTTATTTAAAAAAAAATAATTAATTTCCGTTTTAAAAAGGTGGATTGTGTTTTAAATTTCTAGATAGGATATCCAACTTTTCAACCATGGAAACCAATTTATATGTGATATTTATTGTCTTATCTTTCCAAAAATATAATTTCTTTCCAAATCCAACTCTCGGATATCAAGATATGACCTCGTGAAGTTGAGGTGGCAAGAAGATTTATCAGCAAAGTATGAAAATGTTTCTGACTGATATTTCAATTTCTGAGAAAATTATAGAAATTTGCAGTCCTTAAAACATGTTGCATTGTCTTCTTCGTTAAAATAATTTTACAACAATATAAAATTTGCACGATTCCATCACCCGACGCTCAAATTATGGCCTACACAAAATCGTTGATCAATTTAATGAGGGCAATCCTAACCCTTGGATTGAATTTCTTCTTCCCTTTATGAGAATTCGACTTTTCTTCATAAACTCTTATCCCACGTGTATTGGGATGTTGGAAGTTTTAATGTATATAAAGAAAAGTGTTTTATACACTTGATAAGAATCAGAAGAGAAGACTATGGAGCTTTGGTAATTGATTAATAAAATATAGTTTTAAATACCAAGTCAACCTTCACATATGCCAAGTCATTGTTGAGTCATCACCCATGTGTCAGAATATGGTTGGATGCCATAAGTTTTCATGTGTCACCATTCATACAATCCCATGTCTCACCATCTGATTAGTTGATAGATTTTCTATGTCATTCAATTATGGAATTGTGGGCTGCCATGTAGAAAAAAAATTGATTGGTTGATGGAAAGTCTTATGATTTATTTAATATATAATTTAAAGTGGAAGGATAAGTGGAATGAGAAGAGGGTAAGGCTAGTGTAGGGAGGGGTGGATAATATGGGGGAGGTAATGAGTCTGCATACCTCTTAAGCAGGTGAATAGTGGGTGAATGGGAATGCTGAAGTAATTTGAGAGGAATTTTCATATTAATGTTGTTAATTGTAATCATAAAATTATTACAATTAAAATGATCATATTTGAGGTTAGTTCACTATTTTGATGAAGAGCTCTTATATGTCTTCACAAAATCTACAAAAATCTATTTACAACTATTTGAGGGAAGTTTTCATATCACTATTGTTAATTGGAATAAGAGAACAATCTCCTTTGTTTTGGGTGATAACTTTGTATTTTTTCCCCTCAAGTTTTTTATTTCTTTTCTTGAAAAGAAAGAAAAATTGACGTGTTGAAAGGTGTTGATGAATAGAGAGAAAAATACACTTTTAAGATTGATTGTCCTTTAAGATTCTTAGGTAAGAACACTTGCTTCTTTAAAAAAAAATTAAAAAAACAAATTAGAAAGATTGATTATATATATATAATANATCTATTTACAACTATTTGAGGGAAGTTTTCATATCACTATTGTTAATTGGAATAAGAGAACAATCTCCTTTGTTTTGGGTGATAACTTTGTATTTTTTCCCCTCAAGTTTTTTATTTCTTTTCTTGAAAAGAAAGAAAAATTAACTTGTTGAAAGGTGTTGATGAATAGAG
>SNQJ01S0074291.1:22317-39685 GCA_010110895.2 Picea sitchensis | reverse complement strand
TGGTGATTCATCGTTCCTTGTGGGAACGCCCTTCCCTATGGACTCCCTCGTCGCTCTGTGTGCGTTGTTTGCTCGTACCTTTGACACTTGTGTTGTCAGTATTTTGTGTACGGTTAATCTGGCGCCTGATTAACAGCTCGATGTTGCTGCGCACGGGATAAATTCGTCGGTTAAGATTACGCCTCCTTGCTATGTGAAGAGTACCATTTGCCTGTTCCCCAACGCCTAATTGAGGGGTAAGCCCTTTTAATTTTCGTTGTTTAAAAAAAAATGGGGACCACGATTTGGCTGGGTGAACATACAAATTCACCTGTGTGAAACGCCTTCGAGTGTTGTGTGTCGAAGACTTCCTGCCTGTTAAATGCATGATTTGTTGAACCCTTTCCACTGCGATTGTTTCACGGCTTCACCTACCCCTGCGTTTTTCTGGGGGCCGAACCTCTACCTTACACCCACGATTTACAGAATGGCAGCGATCTATTAGCCGCACCTTGACTCTGTTAAGGGTCGCGTGAGTGGTTGTACAGGGGAGTTTAAACGGCATGTTAGTCGGGCCCTGGCGTTTGAGCGTGTTGTGCAGCTGACCCTTAGCAGCAACGAGAGATTGAGGGTCTTCGGACTTCGCTTTCTTTTGTTTTGAAGCTACCACCATGTCTTATACCTTTTTTGCGTCATAAAGTCTGTGTTGGTACAGCCGCATGTAAAACCTTCAACCACCGCCTCGATTGTCAACTCCCTTGTGTTTACCTTTAATGGCATAGAGCTTACTCTTCTTAGTCGACCCCTTAATTTAGGGAGTAACTTAAGGAGTTAATAATGGTTCCCTACTACTCTTTCCTTAATCTGGATAAACCTGTTAACTGCTATTAATGGTTATTTACTATCTTGTTAAATGCTCTTTTGCTTTATAATTGTCAATATCTTACAAATTGGTTAAATAGATTACCTTCGAGGCATATTGTACTAGTATGGTGGGAAAATAACGAGAAATGTGGTTCACTAAGTGCCCTCGCCTTAATGAAGATAGCTAGATAATTGCGATACTGATGATCGGGTTAATGCCATGATTATTGCCATAATTGTTGTATTAATTGTCACTATCTTGAAACGTGTTTGTTATCATTACCAAGTTATTGTAATTTCAAAATGTAATGGTGTGGTCATTTATGGAAAGGATATTGCAGTTTTATTGTTATTGATAATAAAACAAAATATTGGTAATCGTAATTTATTTGCAAGATTTTTGTAATGTAAACTGTAAAGTGGTTATCATGTATGGTAAGGGTTATTGTGGTTTTGTGGTTAATAGATAACTTATGAGGTGTATTGTAATTGTAAATTATGGCCAGGAAATTGTGATATAAAGTATGGTTGTTATTATTTTACGGTATTGAATTTATGCGCAAAGCTAAAACAAGTCAGTGTTAATGCCAGAGACATTACCCTTAACCACCAACGAATGGTCTTAATTTCGAACATGTTGTTAACGTTCTTTACATCTTGATTTAGATTATGCCTCGAAGCCCTTATGCACTTGGGACATGCGTAGACGGGCTCGTCATGGAGGTTGGAATAGACTCTATCAATTCCCTTGCTTGCAGTATAAATGGTCATAGTCTTGAAATTTGATTTAAAATACACCTCCCATGTGTTACTGAAATGAGTAATTTAATGAGTTATTAATAATTCACCGTCGCATTTTTCCTTAACATAGATAACCTTGTTGACTGCGATTTGATGGTTTTGTCTTTATTATTGGCTTAGTAGGCTTGGTCTTATTGTGTCGAGCGGGATGTAGACACCTCCATGTTCCTCAGAACAGTTGCCAGCCCTGAGACCTTAAATGGTTAAAATCGATGGGAACCTGGGCTTGAGCGTTGCTTATGTGTCTTGGAGGTCCTAACCATTGCAGGGTAGGACGGGCGGGTAGTCAGTCGTTTTAACTGTCGGTTGATTGGCATTCATTGTTTGCAGAGGTTTATATGCGCCTTAGATCTTTATGTTGTCGTCACATTGCATGCATCATGTTCATCGTCATATGGTGACACAGAGTTGAATGTATTTATTATCCTTGTACACACGCGCACACACACAAAAAAAAAATTTGCACTCATTATAAGAGGTTGTGGTCGTAATGAGGAGGTTCGTTACAATATCCATTCCAATCCTTTGCAAATTGACTATATCCATTACATGATGTGGGGATTAAATGCACCGAAATCGTATCATGAACTTTGTTTTGGTTGGCAGAATGAATTGACAAACCTCTCATTACGAGTTAAGGTTTTGTGTAGTGTGATGTACTCGACGCTTTCATTACCAGGAGTGTTCAGACTATGATTACACAGGGGTTTCATTTGGTTGTTTTCCTTTTATCCATTCAGACCTATTCTTATAGCTCCTACCATCCAACCAAATGACTCTAAGTTTTCTGTTTTTAAAACCTCGTAATTGCATGCCAGAGACATGCTTTTATGGGAGCATTTATGAGAAAACGATTATGAATTAGCACAAACCCTTTAAAACCCATTTTGGAAATGGGGCCATTTACTATCAACATGGACAGATTCTTCAAAAACGAATCCACTTCAGAGGTATGTTTCATTTTCTGGATAGTATTCTCTTAGAAAATCTGTTGCGTCTGAGTTTTCTTTATTTTCTCCTTTTCCTCTTTGTGGATTTGAAGATCTATCGAAAATGGTTGAGTTCTATCACAGACAGAGGCTAAACCTTTCTATCAAAGACCTATGTAACAATCCACATGAATACCACGCGTCCACTAAACCAAACTATGTTCCTATGCAAAACCCTTCAGGAAAGGCCTCGATATAATTTCATACCCAGTATTGAAATAGAAGGTTTCTCTTACTCCTACTATTGAGCCATATCGGGATATTGTTGACAAACCAACTGGTAACAAAAATACAAAGAATAAGAAATAGGGTAACTCAGAGTTGAGTTTTATAAACAAGAGGATTAAGCGGTTTAATAAAATGATCATTAAAAAAGAAACAACCCAACAAACTCCACTATCATGAATTTGGATGCTCCTTTGTCAAATGGTTGAAATAGCAAATAGTTGTTATGTTTTTTTATTTGCTTCTGTTTTGAAAATAAAATAGATTAGATTTTATTTTTTTTATTTTTATTTTTACTATTTTAACTAGCTACAGAAACCTGTAGCTTATCTTTTTAAAAAAAAATAGTTTGAATTCAAGTCATTTTTAAATAAAATTTAGTAATCAGTTTGTTAATAAAATATTTAACTTGTTCTCATTTCGTTTTTTCAGGACATGGTATATCTGATGTTGATATTATGGGATGGAACATGCTCGATCTAGTTGATTAGTTATCTCCTTTTGTTTATTTTTCAAATTGGAAAAACTTTCATAATTTTTGAAGATACAATTTGATCATGGGTGGTTGTAGACCCCCATATTTGTAATGTTCTGATCTTATGGGATCTAATCTTATCCTCGGAAATAGGGAGATCAAATTGCCCAAAAACCCTTTAAAAACCATGCATTTTGTAATTGACAGAAGAGATCTCCCTGGAACCAAAGACGGACGAATGATTTCAAGACTAAATGAAACAGTGCACAACATTTTGGCTTTAGCCTTTTGTTAATGGTGTTTTGTCGATGTTTTGTTTTATTTAAATCTTGGTATATTAATATTTCTTGTAGCTTTAGATTCAATGATCTCTTATATTCCAAGATACTACTGCTATAGATATCGTCCATAATTTTGTTGTTCTAAATGTTGACACTGTGATCATCTCTTCAATTCGAATGATAGGATTTATCTTTGATTTTTAGTTGAATGATGAAATGAAATACATTACACATAGATTTATCTTACTATAGTTATTTGCGATCATAAGACCACAGGGTTCAATTTGTGTTCCCTTTTCTGTCATTAAACTTCAGCCGCCAATACATTTTATGAATTTATTCAAAACAATTGTAGAATAAGTCTATTGCAGATTTATCTCGTAGAGTTGGCTGTTGGATACTCTTGATTCATATAGAGGCATGGATACATCAGACAAACTAATTTCAGGTTAGCTCTTTTGCATTTTTTTTAATTTCAGTCGTTTAAGTATTAATGAAACCAGAAAGTTTAGATCAATTTTTGACTATCTGCACATCTGTGTTTCATAGTTTGGTTAATTCAAGATTTGTTAGATTTATAGAAAGAAAACAAAAAATATTTAAATTTGTTTTCTTTATCTTCTTCTCAAAAGCAATTATTTTACATTGATTTCGTGAGTTTCTAGTAAAACTTACAAACTGTAAATGTTGTTCATAAATCAAATCTTTATGTTTTCATGTTCGTCTTAAACGCATTTAAAACATTCATAACGAAGTATGTATATATGTATATGTTATAGTTATTAGCATTAGTTAGTTATTCCTTTCTTCATTTGTTTTCTTTTTAGGATTTTAGATTGGCTAATGGAGCCACAAAACCCGTCAGAACGAGTTACACCAAATGGCTTCGGTTACTTAGACAACCCCGGAACGGACTCGTTCTTCTAGTTGACGGACGGTCAATTTCACTCGTCAACAGGGTTATGAACCCAGACATTTAGATGTAGTTCCAAGAATTAGTTTTATTTCACGTGGAAGAAGTGTCATTTTCCACTTAAAAACAAATCTAGATATATTGAGCATACAAATTCATATTTTGAATCAAAAAAATGTGTGACGAAGCTAAGACTAAGGGCTACGCCATAAACTTATAATTGTTCAAAATTTTTATTTTTTTGATATCATTTTTTTTATTATTCCAGGAGCGGGAAAATGTAAATGACCAATTTTTGGTCAACGGGGATCAAACAACAAAGTGAGTTTACAACACTTTGGACACTAATACACGTCGCAAATTTCTAGAATATAAAAAAGCTTTAGATCTTAAGAGGGATTGGGTATGTGATCGTATTGGCATCATCACACCCTCTCTTGAGCATATTTTACAAAAAATAAAATATGAAATGAGTTCACTGGAATGGTTCACATCAAAACATATCTACAGGGAACAAAATATGAAGGTTGACCAACTATCCAAAGAAGCTTTGCAGTGTCACCTAGGAAACCTTGATATCTATGACTTTGTGGATGGCCATGAGACAGGGGCCATGGAGTTTCAAATATAGAAGCTTAGACCTATAATGGCTTATTTATTTATTTTGTCGCATTTTCTTAGCACATACTAGCTTTCAGTTTAATCTCAAAATCCATTTTTTGGACAAACTTTATGAACAAACCTTATCAAGTCCTCACAATGTATATTTTCTGCTGAAAATATAAAGTTTTTTTCCTTTAGGACAAAAAAAAAACTAGTGGGAATTTTTCCTTATGGTCACATAGCCCCAACTTTGAGATCTAAAATAAAATCCATTCAATTGAGTGGAAAAGTGCTCATTTGGAAGCAGTTGTTGATAAATTTCAAAAAACAAAATTATCTATTCTTATGGTTTTCTTAATCACTTTTTATTCATTTATGTCATTCATTTCCATTATAAATAATGTAGAATACCTATACATCAAAATTTCAAATTGTCCATTCTACCTATAACATTATTATAACATAACTATTCATGAATACACTTAAACGTCATCTTTCAAAACTTTATTAAAATTTCTTATCCAAAATGTATTTGATACAATGTCATAAAGAATGAGAAATAATAAAAATAGCAAATTAAGTAAATGCCACATCCCATCTTTCTTAAGTACCAATATAATGGGGTGGCCCAAACCCACGAGGTCATACAGTTAGCTTTATAATTCCTTGCATCAATAGATCTTATACCTATACATTTAGCTCTATATTTATTTTTGTTTCCAATGTTATTTCTTTGTACCATTGTTATAGTTTTATTTAGGTCGTCTTTGCCCATATGCAGCTTGCTAGCCAATTATTGATCAGTGAACAAGTTTTTATCTCTCCATACTTTGGTTTCTCCAAAGTTTATGACATGCCATGAGTTTTTTTTATGTGTATCTCATGGGCTCCCCTCGAGTTTACTTAAGGAAACACGCTAACACCTTTCTAAAAGGGAAAAAATAATTAAAATTCATTAAATGCAAACTACTTAGTAAAGACTTTGGGATTAAGAAGGAAAAGGAATTTAAAACATTCCCAATTATTGTTTGTTGGAATCTTTGGATGGAAAGGAACATGTGTATTTTTGAGTATTTGGTGCCGACATTAAAGAGGTTCATTATACTTGTGAGGGGCATGGTGGACAATGCTTGCATATTGGAGAGTACTCGGGTTCAACACAAGATCAATAAGACCCTTGAGCTAATATTGGATACAACCTATTGGTTCGATGGAGAGGCTCAACGTAATGGATTCCTTAGCGGTGCTAGGGGCGTTATTAAAACTTCAAGCAATTCCACTATCTGATGGACTCTAAATTGTGGTCAGGGTTCTAATACCAGGGCGAAACTCCTCGGCTTGTGGGCCTCCTTAATTTTAGCTCAGAGATTAAACATCTCACAGCTACATGTTTTAGGGGATTTCAAGGTCATTTTAGATTGGTCCAACCAGTCCTGCAACATAAATGTGGCAAATATTATGGGTTGGTTGAAGAAGATCAAAGAATTGATTCACTCTTTCTCCTTTATAAAATTTGATCATATCTATAGGGAGGAAAATATGGAGGTGGATACTCTGTCCAAACTTGCTCTTCATGTTCTCGAAGGAAAGATCTAGTTCATCATTTGGCAGGATGGCCACGAGGGCCCCCCACGCACTCTCTACCTCTATAATTGAATGATGGCAGTGAACAATATATTTTTCCTTTTTTGGTCCTATATCATCCCTTCTACAACTTGTTTGGGGTACTTATCTTTATATTATTAGAGGCGTTGGGAATAGGCCTCTCCTATCTATATGAGGCTCTGTCTATTTTCCATTAGTTTGTATGTGGCTTTGTAATATGATCTGGGACAAATCTTTTATATGTTTTGGAATCTTGGCTATGACTATCTGGAGGTTGGTGGCATTAGTATTGATGTAATCTTTAGAACTACATATTAATATATGGAGAAATTTTCTATTGGAAAAAAAGAGTGAAGACTATGGGATTCGTACACTTGTGCATGCCCTAACTTACACTCCAACTACCATTACTTCATTCCTGGGTATAAATATGAGTTTTTGATTGGGAAAAGGGGCAAGAATCCATGAAAAAGTATATGATGGAGAAATTGCAAGAGGAGAAAAAATTGGATTTATATTGGTGTTCCCATATTTAGAGTCTCTAAGTCCTGAACATATTTCTGGCTTTAATTTGGGTTAAAACTTCTCAAAGGTTTTGCTTAGCCATAGTAAATTCAAAGACTATACGTGGAGTGTAAGAAGTCATGATCTAGGTAGGAGGATCTTGGGATTTGGTGCCAAAGGTGTTAAAAACATTTATCATATATTATATTCATTATTGATACTTTCTGGTTGGTAAACCTAAGAGACTCAATTGAATTTGAAATTGTGACCTATAGTCTCCTTAGAAGTAGCATGCCTTGGACATATGGTTTAATCAATTCAACCAAACATTGTGGATTTACACACACATGCTATTCCATATAAGGCCTTATTGGAATAGAACCACTCACTAATAAACACTTAGAAAAAACTAATCAATCTACCCATTACAAGCATTTTAAAATTAAAGATTATAGAAGTGAGCTCTAATCTAATTATATGTATACAAGTTGGGAAACTATTTAATGTCACTAGGCACAAAATTGGTATTTAAAATATCAACTCTATTTTTTGAAATATTAGAATTTAGAAAGATTTAATATATTTTTAGAAAATTTTAAGTAATTATAAAGTAAAATAATTTTAATAATTTGATAATACATGTTTTTGCATTTTTTTTAATTATTATCCTATGCATATTTAAATTAATATTTTGAAATTAATTATTGTAGAAATAATGCAACCTGTATGATTGTTTAAATGTGTCTAAGGTCATCAAAGAACACATGGCGGGATGGCACACGTCTTAATGGAACACCTGGCCTCACCTCCATTTATTCCCATGCAAGTCGTGTGCAATTGATGGGACAAGGATGCATCTCGACAAAAGCTGGTAGAAATGGGAGATCTAACTAGAATCAGGTCTGCAAACAAAAACTGGTTCTACCAACAAACCCAAACATGGAACCAAACTCCAGCATGGAACTTCTTCCAGATCAACAGAATGACAGACCTACAGTCCTGGCCACATCAAGATCCAAACGAAAGATTATTTGAAATTATCTATTCCCAATATAAAGCAATGTGGGATAATGTTTGTTTATGGACTGACAGGTACAGATATTATTATTGCATGATCAAATTTTTTGTTCAATTTGTCTCATTTCCTGAACCAGATTGGCTCTTAGAGTGGTGGAAGAAGTTTGGATTAAATCCAATTGCAATACATCCAGACGTCATTGATACTGCAAGAATGTTTCTATTCCCACACATGAGATATCCAGAAAACATTCGAAATCTAGAACAATTTTTTGAAAATGAATGTTATTTATCAGAGAAAGACATCCATGGGTCGTCAGGACACGATATGTCTTACAACAAGATGAAGACAACAATGAAGATCCTGAAATGTACAGAGAGATATACACTCAGCACTGGGACCCGGATCGCTTTCGACACTTTCATGACCAACCAATGGAATAATGATGTAAGTCTTACTGCCCAACAGATGGTGGCAGTCAGTTTCTGTGGGTTGACGTAACCAACCTCCACAGTGTAATCATGAACATTCATGTCTAAATGGCCGACAGTGGTGTCATTTGGGTTTAGTGGGTTGTCGCAACCAATATACACTTTGTAATAATTAGTAGTGTTGTAATAATGAGCATCTTGGAAACTTGGAGCACTTCTCCAAGTTTTGGCGTGGTTTGACCTGCATTTCCAAGATTCCTCTATACGTGTCAGCTTATGTTTGTCCTCTGGTCGGGGAATCTTGCACGACTACCCCATCAGATCTACTATAGGATTTACTTTTCTTAGTGGAAAATAAAAGCTTTTGATTTGGTCAGAAGAATCTTGCATGATTACTACTGCCAAATCCATAAAGCAAATCTAGTGGAATACATGTAGGGTCTGAAGTCATATCGAGTCTCATCATCAAAATGATTCCTTCCTCCACAAATTTGTATATAAGGAGAGGAAGAGTTTATGAAGAAAGGAAATTCATAGTCAGTCAGTGAGTCAGTCTTCTAAGCTCCCTTCTGTCCAAGCTTTGAGTCATTCTGTATATGCAAGTCTGCATAGGTTGGTAAGTGTGTAAGTGCATGAGCGAGTGAGTAAGAGCATCCTGCTCAAATATTGTATACCCTGGCATCTGAGCTTCAAGCTCTTTCTATTTTAATATAAAGACTTCCGCAAAGTGTATTATGTTCTCTGAATATTGTCTCTGAATTGTGCGTATGTTATGATTCTTGTTTCTACTTGCCTGTAATTGCATTATGTGTTCCTTGAACGATTATGTGCCAAAGTTCTCTCGAGAAGATAGATAAAGTTCTCTCACCCTGGAGATAAGGTTCTCGAAAGGTAGCTGTGTCGAGGTTCTCTTAGGTCCTGAATAGCACCGGTAGTAAGTCCCGCTAGGCAAGGAGGCCGCTAAGGGAAATTGTAGGTGTTGGTTTGTCTGAAGGTTCGCTAGGAGTTAATGGAAGGTTCACATAAGGCCAGAGGTGGGGTTCACATAAGGATCTGCTTGGGGTTTGCTAGGAGAGCTGGATTGGTCCTGCAGAAAGTCCCAAGAAACAGAAGGTCAAGTAGCAGAAGGAAACAAATGCACGAGACAAGCAATCTTCAAGCTTCATTCTCCGACAGAGGAAGCCCCTGATTTTCAAATTTAACACGACAAAGATGGCTTGGAGAGAGATCTGTAGGAGAGTTATAGTATAAATTTTTATATTAATGTTCCATTCTTCATAATCTAGAAATCACGAGACTCATTTGTTATAAACATGTCTTAGAATAGAGTAACATGTTTAATTTTTTTGTGAGTTTTAAACTATAAACTTAAACTAAGTACTTTATTATTTTGTATCTAATTTCATAAGATATTTTTTATATTAATGTAAACTGTTGGTTGTTTAATCAACCGCTCCAGATCGATTCCCATCATGTTCTTCCATCATTTATCCTTTTTCGAACCATAAAATTGACTGACCTGAGGAGAAACATAATATGTTTTTGCCAAGGCTTCTGTGGGTTGATGCATGAGGCACGTTTTGGAATGCTAGGTCAGCCAACGGAAGAATCATTCAAACGATTGCACACGCTAAGCTAGAGTCCATGCTTCCAGTGATGCTTCAACCAGGTACCTGTTAGCTTTGTAAATTTGTAATTGACAAGATAATTCTAGGGTTTAGCTTAACAAAACGTTGTTGATGATTCTAAGCATCTCAGTATTTTTCTCCTTTACCTATTGCACTACTCGTTGTCACACCTTTCTTCAATTCGTTAGTAGGTCAAAATAATGAACCTTGTTTGTAAATGTCGGCTGTGAGGGATGATGTGATATTTTATTTCTACAGGGTCAACCAAAACATTTATGATCTAGAAAATAGGTCCATACTTGAGGTTGAAAAATTCATGAAAATGTCGAATGAAAATAAGGAGTTTAGGAATGACAGTGTGATGAGCTAAGCAATCACATGATTTCCATAGTCCTCACATATTTTTCAATTGTCTTCTCTCTTCAACTACTCTGAAGATGGAGTTGTCCAACATTTTCGTTTGAGAACCTAGAATCCAACCAAGCTCTTTACCTGCCATGCTTTTTGTGCAAACAAGTCAAGCCATTCCACAATTGTGTTGCTTAATGCATTTGTAATAGATCCTAGAAATCCAAAATGTTTTTCCATTAGTGGTTTTGGTGACTATGCCCATGTTTATGACATTTAGAATTATCATTGGGATGCATCAAGCAATGAAGATCGACCAGTAGATTCGTTCTCACCTCACCCACTAATTGGCAATGACCAGGTTAACATAACAAGTCTAGATTATTCTATGCAAAGTGAATCACTTGTTTCATATAATGATTAGTTCATTTACTTGTTTAAAAAAGAAACAGGTTTGGGCCCCAAACCAAATTCTACTTCATCTAAGAAGTCAGATGATTTGGAAGCACCCGAGGTTTATGAAGCACTTCGAAATTCCTAGACCATGAAGGGTGAGAAAGTTTTTGGAAGCACCTGAGGTTTATGAAGCACTTCGAAATGCCGAGACCATGAAGGGTACAAAAGTTGTTGGTGCTAACACTAAGTATGTTGTGAGTGGATCTGATTGTGGACAAAAAATTATTTAGAATAAAAAAAGGGGGCAACGACACACCCGATCAAATAACTAAATATGACAACTATATAGAGGCATCCAGTGGATTTGGCACTGACCCTCAATCCATACACAAGCATAAAAATGTTGTATTAGTTCCATGCAAATAGATGAAAATTATTGCATTACTGAAAATTACTGTATTACTGAGCATGAAAATGAAAATTATTGTATTACTGTGCATGAGGAAGAAATAGGTATGTTTCTTTCCATACCTTTGTTTAGCTTGACAGCCTTAGCTATGGCCAGTGGTGGGAGTATTATTGCTAATCAAAGATGGTTCTATGGTAAAAGATCAGATAGCCTGCAATGCCCATGAATATTGCATCGTATAATAACATCCCAACTCGGCGATTGTGTTATAGAAGCGTGCGCAAGCAGGTGAGACCAAAGCCCCCCACCCCCTCATATTTGATCAAGAGCATTGGCAATAAGGGGATAGAGATCTTAAGCCCAGATTAAATACCCCTCCCCTCTATGAAGGAAGTGGGTGAAATGCCTCCTGTTGATCCGGGCGGGCTCTAAATCCAGTGTATCGAGCAAAAAGTAGATTCAACCAGTAGCTTTGGACCCCAAAATAAGTAAAAGAGCGGGAGATAGTTGCACTCGCCTTTCCCTATCATGAGTGTTTAAGGATCATTCCTATGTTCGAGTCGAATCACTCTAAGTAAAAAACTATACTTTGTAGCAACATGCAACAAATTTCTGAATGTGGAGGGTAAGAATCTCTCACCAGACAGAGAATGCATCTCGATGACATGAGTAGTAGCAAGACGGTGAGGAAATGGAAATGGAAAGGCTGTGAGAAACGGTGTTTGTGCATGCAGATGGCCACGGGGTATGGCATCGACCGCAACAACAAAAACGGTTAGAGTTATGCATGCAGATATTCACACCGTGATGAATCAATTTTAGTTATTTTTAAATCAATTTTATACTCGAACAATTAAGAAAATAATTTTCCATACACTAGGAGTATTTAGTCCCATCGGTAACATGATGAGCAATTAAAAAATGAGAATATGAATTTTTAAAAATTATAGAAAGAATTTTTAATTTAAAAAAAAAAATAACATGATTACCATTTAAAAAATGAGAATATGAATTTTTAAAAATTAAAAAAAAAAAATTAATTAAAAAAAAAATTAAGCAAAAAATAATTCACAACCTAAAAAAACTCGTTGAAAAGATACATAATGTACCAATTAATGTCGCAAAATAGACTAATTAATAGGCCTTTGACCGCTGGGCGAAAGCAATAGTCCCCGCAGGAGGCAAGGACTAATACACTTTCAAATATGTTTTTAGATTTTGAATAATAAATTGGAGATGCTATAAAATTTTATTTTACCACTTTCAAATACACTTGAGAAATCTCTTTTTTAGTACAATGAACTCAAAGACCATGGCCAATAAATCTTTCTGTATCAAATATATTGTATTTTAGTTTTTGTATTTAAAATGTTTTCATTAAATTACGTTATTTAATGATTTTTTATATAAAATAATTTAAACAATGCGGTCCAAAATGGACGTGCCTTTGGAAGTGGGGTGTACACTGTGGGGGATTTGATTATATATATTCCATATAAAAAAATGAAATATGATGATTCTTTCTTTGGCTTTACTTAGTGGGAAAGAAAAATATTATAGCAATGGAAACTCCCTTGACGTCTTAGTCTTGAAAAGAGCATAATACTTACTCTAAATATATAATTTGCTTTATAAAGAAATTATACATTACAATAAAACTAGCATAGATCTATGTTAGTTCTAAGTCTATTATGTGCCAATTTTCTCAAGTTGCAAATCTTTTTTTAATTTTTTTTAATTTAAAATTGTTTTCATATTAAAAGACTCGATTCCTCTTGGTACATGATAAATAGGAAGATAAAATGAATTTATATTGGTTTTCTACCAAAAACTATTTTCAAAATTTATATAAAACCTAATCACAAGCTATATTTTACTACTACTTAGTGAATATTTTAAAAAGAAGAATAATAATAAAAAAAAAAGTTAGAAAAAGAATCTTAAAAAAATATTAATAATAATTTTTTTAAATAAGTATAAAAATTATAAAATAAAAATAAAAATATATATTGAAAATGTCTAAATTTTAGTAATAAATCTCTTTTAATATATATATATATATGAAAAAGTAAATACAATTCTTAAACTTATCATAATGATCAAATATTTGTTTCTTCATAAAATATTAAAGATTGTTTTAATTTTAAATGTACATTTTATCATAACAATACTACTGGTGGATAAACTTTTAAGTCATTTAGAAACTTGGTAGATTCTAAAAAAAAAATTGACATCATTATTTGTGTTGAAATTTTTAAAAGTTATAGTTATTTTTTTTAACATTTATTAACAATTGCATGTAATTAGATCACTAAAAGATAACAAAACACAAGATATATCTTGGGAAACCCTTATGAAGAAGAAAACCCAACAACCAATTCCTCAATATAGATTCCTTCAACCAGTACAATGTCACGCTATAGCTCTCCACAAATAGACCAAGACCAAGAAACAAAGACCTCCTACGTTAGACCTTCTTTTCTATGCTCCAAATATGCAAGAGAAGGTGAGTTGTGTGTGTATACAAATGAGAGGAACTCGACCTCTATTTATACACATAATTGACTCCCGAAAAGATGCAACCCTAACAGGGGTTGTTTTGACTTTTACAATAAGGATAACAATAAAATAATAATTTATTTTGAGTTGATTTATACAATAAGATTACAATAACCTTCTCGAGTTTTGACTAATACAAATACAAAAGAATATATTGTGTAGTTGCATCAAAATATCAACACTCCCTCTTAACTAGGAACGTATTCTTTGTTTCCACACGAGCTCATGACCATTGACTGTCGAACATATGAATCTATACATCATCAGATATCCATAATACAACATAACTTCACATCCAATGCATCCAAGGCTTGTGGGTAGCTCTCAAATAGCTTCAATATGTCACCATGACATCCACTGCCCCGCAAATGCATATGTACCTCATCATTTGCACCCCTGTGGCTTCACATCCAATGCATCCAATACCTATGGGTAGCTCTCAAATAGATACAACATGTCCCCAAGACATCCACTACCTCGCAATGTATCTGTACCTCATCACTCCCTCTTAAGAGGGACCATACCAAGCTTGTCCCTGAAGTGCTTGAACTTCATCCTCGACAGTGGCTTGGTCAACACGTCTATAACCTACTCCTCGGTAGTCATGTACTAGAGCCTCACTTCTCCCCTCTGCACCATATCCTTGATATAGTGATATTTGATCTTGATATGCTTCGACATATCATGGAACACCAGATTCTCTGACAACTTCATGCAACTGTAGTTGTCACACCAAATGCAGGTCGCCTCCAGTTTGAGACCAAATAACCCAAACAACAACTTCTGAAGCCACATTTCTTCTCTACATGTTGCACATGTTGCCACATATTCATCCTCAGTCGTACTGAGTGCTACACATGAATGCTTCATGTGGCTCCACGAAACCATACTAGAGCCTAGATTGAAGCAATATGTCAAAGTACTCTTCTAGTCAAGAATATTGTCAGCCCAATTTGAATCTGAGTATCCATATAACCCGAACTCATGGTATGCCACATACCTGAGACCATAATCCAATGTACACTTAAGGTACCTCATCAGATGTTTTGTTGTGATCAAATGAACCTACCTGGGATGCTCCATATACTGACTCAGGGTATTCACGGAAAAACATATATCCAGTCTCGTGTTCGTCAAGTACATCAACGAACCCACCATCTTCTTGTATAAAGTAACATCCACAGTCTATGGAGTTGTATCCTGCAACAACTTCATATTTGATATCATAGGTGTAGCCATTGCCTTGCAATCCAACATCCCGAACCTCTTTAGGATTTCCACTGCATACTTCCCTTGATTCAAAAATATCTCATCTTATCTCTTCCATACCTCGAGACCTAAAAAGTAATGCATCATACCAAGATCTTTCATCTCAAACTTAGCAACCAGTTTTCTCTTACACTCTGAGATGATATTTTCCACACCTGTTAGAAACAGGTCATCCACATACAACAATAGTATTACCGGACCATCATCCACAACCTTAAAGTAAAGGTTAGGATCTGCACTACTCTTTGTAAATCCTAAGCTCGTTAGAAAACTATTGATCCTGTCGTGCCATGCTTTGGGTGCCTGCTTTTATCCATATAAATCCTTCTTTAATCTGCACACATGTGTCTCACTGTCATTTACCTCAAACCCTTGTGGTTGTTGCACATATACTTCCTCTTTTATTTCACCATTCAAGAAGGTTGTCTTCACATCCATCTGATGCACCTTCCAATTCATTACTGCGGCCAACTAAAGTATAGTCTTGATCGAGATATATATCGCCACAGGAGAAAATGTCTCTGCATAGTCAATTCCCTCCTTCAAAGAGAATCCTCAAGCCACAAATATAGCCTTATACTTTTCAATACTTCCATCAGCGGAATGTTTCATCTTGTAGATCCATTTTGAACTTGTTAGCACTTTGTAATTTCTCAGGCCGAAGAAGAAATGGGCAGAGGTAACTACCAAACCACTTTGGAGTCTAGGATCTAGCCCTCCTAGACTTAGAGAGGGATCTCTCTATAATATTTAGCTTTGTTTTCTGGGAATTTTAGGCTAGTTATGAAAGTATAGATTTTGGTTTTTAAACTAGTTGGTTCAAACGGGTAAAATGGGCCATTGGGAAATGGAGTCAAATAGGCCTAATTCAATCAAGGCATGTTCTACAAGAAAACTTACAAGGTAGCATAGGCACCTATGTTGGATTCTTGAGATTTTTGAGTGATGTGAAAGAAAAGGTGAGGAAAGAGTATTGTACCAGAGCAATTAAGAATTTTGGAACCTACCCCTCTAGTAGAAAACACAGAAATTATCCAAAGCCAGAAACAGAGTGTACTTTTAAAAAAAATTTGCTCTTAATCTTCTATTGAATAATTCAGAAAGAAACCATTGTGTAACAGGGAAAAAATATTACAGAAGAGACACTTCACCAAATAAATATTCCACATGAATCCTGAAAAGCTTGTCTTGTGTTACTGAAATTTGATTAAAGGGGGCTCTGTGAACTGCTTTACAGTATTGGTCCTATCCTACTAACAGGTCCCAACAACCCATAATACTTCAAAATGGGAAGTATTTGTACAATCTAGTTACATCGAACCCTGTCATAAATGAGCAGGATTTATTTAATCTGACTATATCTCTAATTACAAAAAACATAGGAATCTTTAGGATCGGTCCAGATTTCAAGTGCTTGATTTGATTTACTAAAAATAAACTTTAGATGCAACAAACTACCAAGTGATTCGAATGTTGGAGCTTGTAGATGAATTATGCTTGGATCTTGGAATTGTTTTCTGATTTGATGGAGGTTGTTGATGATCTGTCTTTGACTTCTGCTTAACTGCATGGTATTTATTGGTGATTGTGGCTACTTTCTACAAGTATTATGCATTAAGATCTAGAAATGATGACAGTTTGTTGATCTTCTGTTGTCAAGTATCTTCACGCCACTGTTTTTAATTCGCAGATTCTTCTTACTATTCTCTCGTACAAGTTTATTTACCATCTGTACCATTGAATATCTTTGTTGGCAGAAAAACTTGCAGTTGAAGGTGTTAGAATATATAAGATGGTGTGCTCGTTTTACCATGACGATATCCTCATCTCCCAACCACAGGCCTAAACCTCCCTTCGAGCACCTGAACCTTGACTTGAGAATTCCTCCGGAAGCAAACCCTAGGCTAGATAGCCAAACAAAGAGCAATGCATCTCTCCCCAAGGATAGCGCATCACAAAAAGCTGATCAAATAGTCCAAACCCTAGCCAAGAGATATCCAAGCCAAATATTGAAACTTGTTGCTGCTGCAGCTGCACCTGCAACCCTCCTCCAAACCTGCGCACCAGCTAC
>SNQJ01S0074290.1:37246-57250 GCA_010110895.2 Picea sitchensis | reverse complement strand
GGGTAGAAAATGAAATGGGCTTAAAAATAGAATTCACATCTGATGAATTCAATAGTTTTTTTGTGAAAAACATGGGATCAAGAGACAATTTTCTATTTCCAGAACCCCTCAGCAAAATGGAATAGTGGAAAGGATGAACAAAACAGTTCAATAAATGGCCAGAGTCATACTTGATGAATCAAAAGTACCCAAAACCTTTTGGGGAGAAGTTGTTCAAACTGTTGTCAACATCCTCAACAAAGCGCACATAAGAGTAAAGAGTGATAAACACCCTATGAGTTGTGGCATGGCATACCAACATCAATAAAACACTTCAAAATATTTGGAAGTAAATGCTACATTAAAAGAAATGAAGATAACTTAGGAAAGTTTGATTCTAGAGAATATTAAGGTATCATATTGGGATAATTCTCTATAAGTAAAGGATACAAATGCTACAAAAAAAGGATCCATGAGATAGTTTAGAGAATAGATGTAAAGGTAAATGAAGGACCATTTCAATCAGTGAGACTCCAGTATCATGTTGAATCCGATGAAGAACCAGTGAACAATGAATCACAAAATGACAACATAAATGGGAATCAGGAAGCAGAGGATTCAGAAGAATGGGAAAGAATGGAAACATCACAACCAAAGACTCCTTCAAGGTATGCTCAAAAACATCATCCAGAAAGTCAAATACTTGGAAATAAGGAGACAGGTGTACAAACTAGAAGAAAACTTACAGAGATATCTACTTCTGCAAACTTTGCACTATTGGCCATGATTGAACCCCAATTTTTTTTTAAGCGAGTCGGGATGACCATTGGATAAAAGCCATGAACGAAGAACTAGACCAAATAGAGAAAAATTAGACATGGACTCTTGTTCCAAGACCAAAAGATAAGAATGTAATTGGAACTAAATAGGGATACACAAACAAGTTGAGTGAAGATGGACAGATAGTTAGAAACAAGGCCATATTGGTATGCAAAGGGTATGCTCAAGTTGGAGTGGAATTTGAAGAAAAAATTTCCTTGTTGCAAGAATTGAAGCCATCGGGATGTTTTTGGCTTTTGCCTGCTACAGAAATTTCAAATTTTATCAGATAGACGTCAAATCAACATTTTTAAATGGTGACCTTGAGGAAGAAGTTTATGTGGAGAAACCAAAAGGATTTTTTCTAAATGACAAAAAAGATTATGTTTGTTGATTAAAGAAAGATCTGTATGGGTTAAAACATGCTCCAAGATCTTGGTATTATAGATTAGATAGGTATTTTCACCAGCAAGGTTTCAAAAAGGGAGTTGTTGATAGTAATTTATACATCAAGGCTGAAGGTAATGATCTGTTAATTATTGTGGTATATGTAGATGATATTATTTTTCGTAGTAATATTGAGTTGATAAGTAAGAAGTTTGCAGCTATAATGCAACAAGACTTTGATATGTCCATGTTAAGAGAAATCTCTTTCTTTCTTGGCTTACAAATTCATTAATTCAAAAAAGGAATTTTCATTTCCCAAAGTAAATATTTCAAGGAAATTTTGAAGAAGTTTGGAATGGAAAATTGCGCACTAGTAAGAACTCCTAAGACTACCAGTTTCAAACTCGACAAGGTTGATGATGCTTCAGAGGTAGATCAAACCATGTACAAATCCATGGTAGGAAATATACTTTATTTCATGGCTTCAAGACTTGACATCATGCTAGTTGTTGGTTTGGTAGGAAGGTTTCAGTCAAATCCCAAGGAAACTCATGTTCTTGCAGTCAAAAGAATATTTAGGTATTTTCAAGGCACTAGTGATTATGGACTGTGGTATCCAAAAAGAACATACCTTGTTCTGAGAGCTTATACAGATGAAGATTGGGAAAGAAGTATTGATGATAGAAAAAGCACCAGTGGAGGTGAATTTTTCCTTGGCGGTGGTTTAGTATCTTGGCTCAACAAGAAACAAACTTATATTTCCCTCTCTACAGCTGAAGCAGAGTATATAGTTGCAGCACCCTTCTATACACAAGTGTTATGGATAAAGACCAATATTAAGGATATTCAAGGTATGATCAACCTATTTCTATCATGTGCGACAACACAAGTTCTATCAATCTCTCCAAAAATCTTGTTCAACACTCTAAAACTAAGCATATCCCCATCAAGTATCACTTTCACAGAGAACATGTTCAAGATCAGATGGTTAAATTAGAATATGTTCCTTCCAAAGAGAAGATTGTAGATATATTTAGCAAGCCATTACCTAGGGATCATTTTGAGTACTTCACAGAGAAGTTGGGAGTCCTTCTCACTATGCATTTCAACGTATAAACCTTCACTACAGGTTTGAGGCTACCCAGCCTCAGGGGGAGACACTATCAGGATGTGTGCAGTCAGTAGGGAAGTTCATTTTTCCATTGATGTCAAAGGGGGAGAAAAATAGAGCTCCGACAAAGAGGAGAATACAACAAGGGTGAGTAAACTCCAAAGGAACACACTAACAGAGGGAGCATCTCAACAATAGAGTTTCCATCAATGACAAAGGGGGAGTTTGTTGAGCATATGTTTTCATTGATGTCAACAACAGTGTGAAAGTGTGAAAGTGGAAAATGCAATAGTGTGATAGTGGATAGTGTGACAGTGTAACAATGTGATAGTGCGACAATGTGACAGTGCGACAATGTGTGACAGTGGATAGTGCGGTAGTGTGATAGTGTGATAGTGGACAGTGCAATAGTGTGATAGTGTGACAATGTGACAGTGGATAGTGCAACATTGTGATAGTGGACAGTGTGACAGTGGATATTGTGATAGTGTGACAATGTGACAGTGCGACAGTGTGTGACAATGGATTGTGTGACAGTGTGATAGTGGACAGTGCGACAGTGGGACAGTGGGACAGTGTGAAAGTAGATAGTGTGACAGTGTGACAGTGGATATTACGATAGTGTGAAAATGGACAGTTTTACAATGTGACAGTGGAAAAATAAACGTGTGATAGTGTGACAGTGTGAAAAGTGTGACAGTGTGACAATGTGACTTTGTGACGGTGCAACAATTAGCAGTATGGAACTGAGTAGTATGGAACTGAGCAGTATGGAACTGAGTAGTATTGAACTATACGGTATGAATTGCGTGATATGATCTGCATGGAATGGAGTGTGACGGAATGGACTATGAAGAAAAATTATTCATTTGATTTTGTCTATTTGATTTAGTCAAAGAATGTTCGATAACATAATTTTTTCGATAATGTATTCGTCATAAGGTTACATTGTTATTGATAGGATCTTGATTTGGTCAAAGGTTGTCCATAATATAACTGCCACACTTTATTTAGACAAATTATAACTAACAGGACTTTGATATGATCAATGTTTGTCCACATTGTAACTGGCACACATACACATATGGGAAGGTGGACCCAAGAAATATGTTATAAGTATGGATACGCTCTAATTGTGTAGCATGCGGAAGTGAAGGGAAGAATTAGACTGCAACTGTTCACAGGAACAGAAATGGAAATTCGCAAGTCTTCACAGAAAGGTTTATTTTTCTAAAATTAGGGTGGAAGGGTGGTGCTAGGGTGAGTTGTAGCTCACTGAGGATTGGATTCCTCATCATTTTTTTCAGGTTGGTGCCTGAGAGGATTGGATTCCTCATCATTTGTATCAGGTTGGTGCCTAAGAGGATTGGAGTCCTCATCATTTTGTAACAGGTTGGTGCATGAAGAGGATTGGTGTCCTCATTATCCTCAGGTGGGTGCCTGTTGAGTTGAAGTGTAAGTTGGTGCTTGCAGAATAACATAAAGAAAGAAGATTTGTGGTTTTCTCTCGTATTGGATTTCCACGTAAAATTCTGGTGTACTATGTTCATTGTGATGTATTTCATTTCTGCTTTTCATTTGTGTTGGTTTAATTTATTTTTTTCATTAAGTGTGTGCGTTGTTTTGATTTCTCCTTGTTCTTGTCATTAAGTTTTCACTACTGATAACTTAATTGGTTGAAAGAAAAGAAAAATATAGAAATTTAATACAATATTGATTCACCCCCCCACCCCCCCTCTCAGTATTGTTGTGAGTTTCAACATATCATGCATATTTTGATAGTGTGCATAATCTAGATGAGTTTTATATGTTCCCTAGAATAAATATAGCGTAAGAAAAAATTATTGGTAAAAATAAAGCAAGAGAAAATTTCTGAACTTGAATTGGTTTGTGCATTGCAAACAAAATATTAAGATGATAAGAAAAGCATGAGGAAGGAAGGAAGTGTGTGTGAAGAAACTTATATAATGGTTGGAATAATGGAGGTGAGTATATTTTAAGGACAAGTAGTTGAGGTGGGATAATTGTATCATATGATTATATAGATGAATTTCAATTTGCTTTGGAGAAAATATTCATAAGTATAATGCAAGAGGGAAAACAAGATTTTGCAAGGTGTGAACAATTGCTTGAAAACATACCTAAGGACGACATTACAAAAGAAAGGATGAAAGTAAAATATATTGAAGAAGGTGTCATGTTGAAAGGGTTTCCCAAGACCTATAACTTGTTTTATTATTTATTTGCAGGTACAAAGAAGATTTATTTGGAAAGAGATGGAGAATCCTTCAAGACAATCTCAACAGAGTCTCAAAAAAACTTGTAGATGAGTATGAATGATGTACACTACATTTCCAGTGTAACAAAGTATGCTCTGCAAGTGAAGGACATTCATGAAGACACAATTTTCAATGAAGAAATTATGATTGTGATGATGGTTCATTGTATATAATGAGTGTAATGTGGCCATAATAATAGAATATGCCCACTATGTAATTTAAAGGAAAAAATATCATAATAAAGGGTAGTTGGCATAAGACCCCTAATAATACTCATGAGAAAGTATAAATACACATGAGTATCATTGTATTGGATATGTGTTGGATTGTATTGTTATGTAACAAGAATGGTTTGTGGAGTGATTCTTTCCATAAGGAGTATTTGATGGTGTTACCCTACCTTAAGGGTTCTTCTCTCTATATTCTTTGTGTTGTTCATGGTGAATGTTTGGTATATTTAGTGTTTAAGGTTTATCTTGGAATTTCTATGGTCGATTCTCTCTTAAGCATTTTAATTTTTACTACAAGTGATATTAGAGCTCTTTCTTGGGCATGAAGTGTGATTCGGATTATTTTCGGCACGAAATGTGAGCGGAGATATAATAAAGAAATGCACAGAGATATCGCATATATTCAATAAGATAACATAAATGTATCAGAGATTAAACCATAAACACAAATATACAGTAATACACGATTTCTATTAATGAAAGAAATGTACAGAGACTGTAAAAATACAGAGTGAAAGACTCGCTAGAATGGTGGCAACTTATCTCTGAGAAGAGATGTGATGGCTACTTGCATTCTCAAGAAGATCATTAAAATGAGGCTCTGAAGGCCTTTTTACAATAAATAGGAATGTCAAAAACCCTAGACATCCAAAAACCTAACCCTGGGAGATGAAGCACCAAAAGTCATGTGGGCCCCGTTTGGGTAAGCTAGTCGGTCAACTTCTCGGGGTCGTAACTTTTGCATATGATCTATGTTTTAGGCGTGTGATAGCTCGTTGGAAAGGTATCATCGAGGAGATTCATTTTGGGGGATCAATGATGCCTTTGTATATCATTGAGAACCTCGATCTCCAAAAACCTTCATTTGGGCCCTCAAAATGGCCCGGGAAGTTAAAACCTGCTAAAAATAGTAAATTGCCAAAATTGCCAGAAAACTGTTTTGAGCCAGTTGGAAAAGGTGGGTGGCCATCGATATCCACCTGGATCAAAGTGGGAGAATTTGTGGGCACAAAGTGGAATTTTTTTTTCTCTTTTTGCATATTTTTGACAAAAAAATAGGACAAAAACATTTAGGTCAATTTATGAAACTTTTTATGCAGAATTTGGAAAATCCAACCCAAGAACTGAATTTCTCTAAAAAAATACCCATTTTCAAAAAACAAATCATCCAAACAGAGTCTGAGAAGTGGAGATATCATCAATTCAAAATCTACATTTTTTTAGGTGTTTTTCCAGTGACGATTGCAAATTTCACAAATTGGATATATTTTGATAAAGTGCACAGATTTAGTCAAACCAATGCCATTAGATTAAAAAAAAATGGAATTTCATAATCAAGGTCATATTAGCCAATCTAGTAAGTATAAAAAAAGTTATGATAATTTTACCTTATTGGCCTCAAGCCCTAACTACATAAAGGAGCTCCATTTCAAAGTAAGTGATTCTCTTTGAAACCCTAGTTCTTTTTTTAGATTTTCAAGCAAGATGTGTTTTATAGGAAAAGATGATGGTCATAGTATTGAAGAATACATAAAATATAAGAAGTCGATATGGGGAAATAATTGGAAAATTTTGATAGAATGGAATTTAAGAGGCGATGCAGACACATGGTGGAATTTACTTTACCATAACAAGAATTTGAAAAAGTGTTTTTAGATAGATGTTTTATAGGTTCATGGGTGTATTAAAAAAGAGAAGGTCATTATTTCTATTAAGTACCCTAGTTGCAAGACTAATCTCATCAATGCTAATTTGTTTAAAAGGTTGCAAGTACCCACAAATAATATTCAAATCACATGGGTTGAAGTTGAAAATATTCAAATTTTTAAAGATTTGAATATTGCCACATGAAACATCATATGAAGATTCCAGGGTTGAGTCAGAAGAAGATCCTACAAAATCAATAGACAAAAATCCAAAGGAAGAGCATAAATAGGAAGATGAAGCTAAGGTGTAACGTACCCAGCCATCACAAGGCTGGGGCATGCTACCAAAAATCTCTACTCTATTCAAACTATGNAAACACATACATGCAAGAAACACAAAAATTCTAATAAACTTCAAACATGTACTTAACACAACATGTAAAATTAACATAGAATTGGTACTTATATTTTTATGAAAGCCACCGACTGCGTGCAGACCTCCCAACCTTAGACCATGTTGCTCCAAGCTATCAGTAGTGGGTCACCCCCGAGATGGGACTAAACTTCACCCAGGGTAAAGGAAATCCTAGGCTAGGCTGAGACTACAGAAAGTTGCACAATGCAACAGGAAGGATTCCCTCCAAGGAGCCTACGTACGCCCATCACTCACAAAATCTCATTCCCCACATGCCTCTCCCACCCTGGGAATATACACCTTCATTGTTCCATAGTCCATCGGTTGCTCCACCTCCCTTCCAGATCTTCAGCAATAGGCTAGATCAGGAATTCTCAGAGCTTTGTAGTTGATGCTAGACTCCCCCCAGGAGAAATCACTTCCCCAACAATCTCTCTAACCTAGAGAGAGTTGATCACAGGCCTGACAACCTTCTTCTTCAATACACGGGCCTCACAACCCACCTCTTCAAAACAACAAGCCTGACAACATGCTTCTTTTGTCCAACTCCTAATTCAAACGGGTAACCATAGTAGAAAAATTGAGTAAGGAAGGGTATGGGCTCAGCAAAAATACCAGTGCATGCAAGCTAGAGAGGTTCACTATGGCAGAGGGTTAAACAATGGCGAAAAATGGTTGACTGCGTGCTTTCTCAGTGTGTGAGTGAATGGGGAGCATGGCAAAAATGGTGAGAGAACCCCCCACAACAATGGATTTTACCACATAAATATGCATTCCCCCAGGTTGACACTTGGCTCTCTTGGGAGCTCGTTCCTCTCCACTTGGATCTCGTTCCTTTCCCCAAAGGAACTTAGGATAATAGGTTTTATTTCCCAAGACTTAGTAGTTTAGGAAAATACATTATAATATTCCCTTGGGTTAAGCCCTCAAGATTAGCCCCTTTTTCCTAGCCTCTCAGCCCATTCTCTTTCCCGTCCTAGTGGAGCTTAGTCCCCCATAACTCTTTATTTGTGTTTGGTCTACACGAAGTGATGTGATTATATTAATGATGTGAGTATTTATATATATAAAATCAGGCTCCCTGGCCTTCAACATCTAGGCTCTCTGGCCTAATAAACACATAAGCCTCTCAAATTATAAATACTTGGCTCACGAGCCTATAAACTTCATGAAACATCATTACAATTCAGCAGGGTCTCGGCCTTGGGGTATTACAATCCCCTCCCCTTATTTATGCACTGTCCTCAGTGCATCATATTTACATATTACAACAAGATTTTCAAAAATATTCAAAAAGATGTGGGTATTCTACTCGCATAACATTTTCATGATCCCAAGTTGCGTCCTCAGGACCGTACCAGGTCCATTGTACCTTTACAAGCCCTATGGCTCAATTCTGGAGTTGTTTGATTTTTCGGTCCAAAATGCATACCGAATGCACTTGAAACGCGCTTTCTTGCTCCACCTGAATCACATTCCAATAAATAACATGATTAGCATGAAGTGTATATTTCTTAATCAATGATACATGGAATACATTATGTATAGACATAGATGCAGGAAATGAAATCATATAAGCTACTGGTACAATCCTCTCTAGGATTTCAAATGGTCCATAATGTATGGCTGCCAACTTGGAATAGTTTCCCAACTTTAGGGAACTTTTGTTGGACTTCACCTTCAATAAAACAAGATCACCCACTTTAAATTCCCTATGAGTTTTGCTCTTGTCAACATAGATTTTCTTCCTATCTTGGACAGCCTTTAAATTTTGTTTAATCTTCAGCATTTTCTCTTCCATTTCTCTGAGAAAATCTAGCCCAACCATTGCTCTATCAGTTGGGTTGTCCCAACTTATTGGTGTGTTTCACTTCCTTCCATAAAGTTCCTAATGGGCTCATCTTCAGTGATGCTTGGTACCCATTGTTGTAGGAAAATTATACCAAGTGTAGATAATATTCCCATTTAGATGATTTTTCCATCACATACATCCTTAGAATATCTTCTATCACTTAGTTCACCCTTTCTATTTTCCCATCAGACTCAGGATGATAAGTTGTGTTGAAGTTCAAATTTGTTCTGAACCCTTTGAATAATCCCTTCCAGAACTTTGAAGTAAACTTTGGGTCTCTGTCAAACACAATTGTCTTGGGTATGTCATGCAAGCGTGCTACTTCCCTCATATAAATATCAACAACATTGGTTTCCTTGTGAGTAACCTTCATAGGAATGAAATGGGCAACTTTGGTAAGCTTGTCCACCACCACCATGATAACATCATGTTGCTTGCTTGTTCTGGGAAATTTGGTGATGAAATCCATTGTCAACACTTACCACTTCCACTCAGGAATGGACAATGATTTCAACAACCCAGTTGGGTGTCTATGCTCAACATTTACCCTTTGACACTCCAAACATTTATCAATGTACTCAACAATCTCCTTTTTCATGCATGGCCAATAATATTGGATCTTGATTGTTGCCACTGTTTTCTGATATCCTGGGTGTCCATCATAAGGTACATTATGCATCTCTTTCAAAATTGTACTCCTCAATTCATGAGAATTGGGTACATAAATTATGTTCTTGTACAAGAGAATTCCATCATTTCCCAATTCATAATCTTCAACTTTCTATTTCATTTTACCTTGCTGTAATTTTGTTACCAACTCCATGTACTACAAATCTACTTTTGCAACCTCAGAAATTATGCCTTTAAGATCAGTTTGATACATGATAATGGTTGTAGCATTTAGTTCATGCACTCTCCTGTTGATTCCATCATCCACTTTGTTCTCTTTTCCTTTGATGTGCTTGATATCAAAGTTATACTCACAGAGGAATTCCAACCATCCACTCTACCTAGCATTCAAAGTTGGTTGATCAAATAAATATTTCAAACCATTGTGGTATGTCCTCAGCTCAAACCTCTTTCCCATGAGGTATTACCTCCACTTCTTCAAGGCGTGCACTATGGATTCCAACTCCAAATCATGAGTGGCATAGAGCCTTTCATGTTCTTTCAATTTTATGGATTCAAAACATATCACAAACCCATTCTGACTGAGGACTCCACCAAGTCCTTATTTGCATGCATCTGTGCAAACCATGAAATCTTCATTCGAATCAATAATCCTCATAATTGGAGCACCGGTTAACAATTGCTTCAATTACTGGAAGATCTTTTCACATTTTGTTGTCCATTGAAACTTCACCCCCTTCCTTTGCAAGGAAGTGATTGGGTGAGCAATTCTTGAAAACCCTGCAATGAATCTTCTGTAGTAGCCAACTAGACCCATGAAGGATCTGACATGTCACATTCTTATTTATTTTCCACCCTTTAATAGATTCAATATTTTTGGGGTCCACTGCTATCCCTTCTTTGGATATGATATGCCCCAAATAGTGAATTCAGTTCTAATAAAATGAGCACTTGCTCAATTTGTCATACAATCGATACTCTCTTAACACTTGTAACACCATCCTCAAGTGATGTGCATGTTTTTATTTTGACTTGTAATATACAAGGATGTCATCCAAAAAGAAAATGACAAACTTGTCTAAATATTCCCGGAAAACACCATTCATTAAGCACATGAAAACAACTGGTGCATTTAATAACCAAAATGGCACCACTGTGAACTCATAATGACCATACCTTGTTATGAAGGTGGTCTTGTTGATGTATTCATCTTTGATCCTTACTTGATGATATCCTGACTTGAGATCAATCTTTGAGAATATCCTTGCATCCTTTAATTGATCAAAGAGATCATCGATCCTTGGCAAAGGATACTTGTTCTTTACAGTCACTTTGTTCAATTGTTTGAAGTCAATGCACAATCTCAATGTCCCATATTTATTCTTCACAAATAAGACTGGGGAACCCCAAGGTGACACACTTGGGCATATATTCCCCTTCTTTAGAAGCTCTTCAAGCTGCATTTGCAACTCCTTCCGCTCTGGTGTACTCATTCTGTAGGGAGTCTTTGATACTGGAGATGCTTCAGGCATCAAATTTATAGAGAAATCAATATCTCTCTTTCGAGGAAGTCCTGGTATATCCTTAAACACATCCTAAAAATATTTCAGGACTGAATGATCCTCTGAATTTGGCACCTTATCCTTAGGTGCTTCCTCCATATGAGCTGCAAATATTTGGCAGCCCTTCCTGTATCACTTCTCCAGTTGCATTGTTGAGATCTCTCAGATAATAACTTCCCTAGGAATTCCTTGGACTATTCTTGGGTTCCCTTCATCATTCCTATGACAGTCTAAGATGGCATGGTGTTGTTCCAACCAATCCATACCAATTAGACAGTGGTATGAACCCAATGGTAGGATGTTCAAATCTTCCTTAATACTTAGCCCATTCATGTCCACTGGACATGATTTAACCAACTCAACAATTTTTCTCTTGGCTCTTGTAGGCAGTTGTACCAGACAATATTTCCCATGCTTGCTTCTTGGAAAATGAAATCTTTCCACTACCTTAGGATATATATAGATATGAATATCTCATGAATCTATTAAAATAGTAAAGGCATGGTTATTGATCATACCTTCTACTTCAATCATGTGTGATTGAAACTCGGCTTGCTTATTTTCCAAGGCTACATAGATCCTAGGTACACTTTGGCCCATGTCCTCCACTATTTTTTCTTGTTGTACATTGTGGAAAACTCTCACTTTGTCACTTTTGTGAGGACAATCTCTATACTTATGGTCTCCTTTACAGCCCCAACATTGAATGGGTGTCTGCCTTGGCCTTTGCCCACTTACCTGAGCCATTATGTGCTCTCTAAAAGATGGTTTTCCTTGAGGATTGTTTCTAAAAAAATAGTGGCTTGTTCCCCTTCTGCCTCTATTCTCTCTTAAACTTCTTCTTGTCCTCCCAAGCCTTCTAGAAAGTAGGATTTCCTTTATGTTGATCGTATAAGAACTTGTCTCTCCTTATGTTTTCCTCCAAAGTCTTGGGATCATCATATTGGATCTTGTCACTAATGAAATATGGCAGCCCACTCATGTATCGTTGGACCTTAATTGTCTCATCCTTGATTAAGGAGACATACTTCAATAGTTCTAAAATTCTCCTCTCATATTCATCAATAGTCATGCTACCCAGTTTGAGTCCAAAGAACTCTTTCATCTTTTTCTCGTAATACCTCTTGGTCAGGTATTTCTTCTCAAAATGCTTCTTGAATTCCTTCCAAGCAACATTCTTCTCTTTGATTTGTTGCACTTGCACAAGTTGATCCCACCACATGGATGCCTTTCCTTTCAGTTGATAAATAGTAATTCTTCCTTCTGCATGAGAAGAATAATTATGCAGTTTGAAATATTTTCTCATGCCCAATAGCCATGTCTCGACATCTTCATCTTTCTTCTGCTCTCCATCAAAAGTATGAGGTTTGATCTTGTTCATTTCTCCTTTCAATTCATCCACCCCATACTTCCTATGCTTCCTGACAGGGGATGGACTTGAGCTATTGTGTTCTTTCCTGTTGGAATGCCTTTGGGAGTGATGGTGATGTCTGTTATCACTCCTTGATCTTCCTTTTCCCTCAGGGGTCCATGGCTTCTTGATTGGTTGGATCCACTCTCCCTATCCAACTTCTTTTCAATTTTGTCTAGGATTTTCATTAACTTCATATTGAAGTATTCTTGTTGTTCCTTGGCCTTCATAAGCCTTTCATTAATAGCCTTGTGTCTCTGGACATCTGTCTGCAATTTTCTAAGGGTCTCAGCCAGATTTATGTCTTCCTTCTTTCATCCTCCATGTCCATTGGAATTGGTTCCTTCCATACCCAATTGAACATTCATCCCTATGATTTCATCTTCTTGACTATAGACTATATGTGTATCATCCATCACTCTACACTCTGTGGTGATTCTGATATGACAGTTGTTAATTCTGCAAAAAATGTACATCCAATAGAACTTTGCCAGGCTAATTGTTCTCACTAATTTCATGGAAACACAAACCATTCAGATTCAATAATATATATCAGACTTCTTTTCTGCTGATTTCCTAACAAATTGATTGTTCAGATACACTTTATGGGTGAACAATTATCTTCTACTTTTCAATACCTTTCCAAGTGTTTCCATGCTCAATTCTGAGTTTTGAGTAGGAAGTTATGGATACTTGAACAATTTGTCTTTTCAGTGATGCAATCCTTGTACATGGATTCTTCCAATTCAAAGTCGAATTGGCTCTTGGATCTGTGTTGGATCCCTTCTTCGGGTTTACATGCCTTCCTTGATTCGTTAGGTGTAGGTCTGTACAAATTAAAAAAAAAAAACCACGGGCTCCTTCTCTAAGCCCTCCTATGTTCTTAAAACAAAATTTCGGGCACTAGCCCCTTTTTCTTTGAGCCCCAAATTCATGTGACCAAGCACTAGGCTGACAGATGCTTATCCGAAACTTCGATGCTTCAGAGCTTCTGGCTTTGGAGAATATCACACCTTCTTCTCTCATTTCTTCTGAACGCCAAACTCCCAAACCTTTTAACTTTCTAGGGCCCACGTAATAATGTCGTAATCATATAAGATGATGACACATAGCCCCCATGTGTCAGACTGCTAATTGGTCCAGCAAGGTTGACAAAAGTACAATTTTGACTGACATGTGGCATGTCTAGAGGAGGTCCATGTCACGTTTGGTGATGTCATCATTCCACACCATACCCCGTGCTTCGACACTTCATAGCTTCTACACTTTGGGCTTCAAAGGTTTTCGCAACTCCAAACTTTAAAATCCCCCGGAGCGCCAAATTGGCGAACTAGCAAAGGATGGTGGATCAACGATCCACTGCTTCCTAGCATCCAACGACTGATATTTACTAAGGAACTCTGGTCTTCAAGGATTTCCAAATCACTTCTTCATAGATCTCCAGGAGTGTCGAATTACCAGATATCCTCTCCTTCCTCCACGTGTCATCTCCTGATCAACGGTCGATATTAACTCTGACCTCCATGAGTTCTTGATTCAATTAACCAGCAACACAATTCCTCTAGAGTACCAAGTCTTTGGACCTTGGTATATAGCGCCATGTGGAAAAACACTAGAATCAGACACGTGGCCCAAACTAAGGGGTGACACGTGTCAAGTTCTAACTAGAAAAAGCAGTCTTTAAAAGCACAAAACATACTAACACATGGCATGCATCTTATGTACCCACGTCACCCCAGGTGACGTCATCAAGCCACTTCACTTTACTGTTTCATGACTTCAGAACTTCAGGAGTTCAGGACTCTAGAGATTCTGAAGTTCTTCCGACAGTTTCCTCCGAACGTCCAATGCCCAAACTTCTTAACCTCCTGGGTCCCACGTAGTACAACTATCATCAATCAAGGTGGTGACATGTGGCCCCACCGTCGAGTGACACGTGTCAGATCCCAATTAGTACTAAGGGCCTGTCAAAAGTAAAAAAAATAAATGACGCATGGCAGACTTAGGGTAGGTCCACGTCACCCTAGGTGATGTCATCATGCCACATCATATCCGACACTTCAGGACTTCAGGGATTTCTTATCATCGACACTTTCTCAAAATAGTCGGACTATCGAACTGTCAAACAGGTCCACGTCACCCACGGGTGACATCATCATGTCACATCACTTCGATGAACCAGGACTTCGGGGATTTCTTCACCACATAATCTCCAACGGATTTCCCCAAACACCGAACCACTTGGGAAATCCAACAGTTATCCTCCTCTTTAATGATATACGGTTCAGAGTCATTCTGGGACTTCGAAGCTTCGTTCTTTGACTCCTTTCTCAACAAAACCTTCAAAACTTGTCGAAGTAACGAAGTCCAAAGGAATCATTGGTTAACTGTCATGCACCTTCTCCAGATCTGACGGTTGTGAGGGATCTGTCTTCATCCAAACATATCCAATGACCCAAATTTAAACTTTATGGCCCAATACCATGGTTTCCCTGGTTTATCAAACTGTTATACCTCCTAAGCTTATGAACACAACCAAGGTGTTCCCTCGGTGCCCTCTTGGCACTTTGTAATTTTAATTCTCTGAAAAAATTTCTTCAAAAATCACCTATACAGCCCAATTCAAGGTCAGTGTCGAAAATTGGGCTCTGATACCATATTGTAATGTACCCAACCATCCCAGGGCCAGGGCATGCTACCAAAAATCTCTACTTTGTTCAAAATATGATACACACACACACACACACACACATATAATGAAAATTTAACAAATATAAACATTCTTCTCATACACAGATTCATGTGGAAGTGACAATAAACACATACATGCAATAAACACTGGCAATTCTAATAAACTTCAGACATGTACTTAACACAACATGTAAAATTAACATATAATTGGTACTTATCTTTTTATGAAAGCAATCGACTGCGTGCAGACCTTCCACGAACCTACCAGCCTTAGACCACGTTGCTCCAAACTATCAACAATGGGTCACGCTCGAGATTGGACTAAACTCCACCCAGGGTAAAGGAAATCCTAAGCTAGGTTGAGACTACAGAAAGTTGCACAATGAAACATGAAGGATTCCCTCCAAGGAGCCTACTTACGCCCACTGCTCAACTAATCTCATTCCCCACATGCATGTCCCACCCTGGAAATACATACCTTCAATGTTCCACAGTCCATCGACTACTCCAATTCCCTTCTAGGGCTTTAGCAACAGGCCAGATCAAGAATTCTTAGAGCTCTGTAGCTGTTGCTGGACTCCCTCCAGGAGAAATCACTTCCCCAACAATCTCTCTCACCTGGAGAGAGTTGATCACAGGCCTAACAACCTTCTTCTTCAATCCACGGGCTGACAACCTGCTTATTTTGTCCAACTCCTAAGTAAAACGAGTAACCACAGTAGAAGAATCGGGTAAGGCAGGGTACGAGCTCAGCAAAAATACTAGTGCACGCAAGTTACAGAGGTCCACGATGGAAGAGGGTTCAAAAATGGAAGAAAATGGTGTGTGCCTGCTCAGTGAGTGAGTGAATGGGGAGCATGGAAATAATGGTGAGAGAACCCCCCACAATGATGGATTTTCCCACATAAATTTGCATGCGCCCAGGTTGACACTTGGCTCTCTTGGGAGCTCATTCCTCTCCACTTGGAGTTCATTCCTTTCCCCAAAGGAACTTAGGATAACAGGTTTTATTTCCCAAACCTTATTATTTTAGGAAAATACATTATAATGTTCCCTTGGGTTAAGCCCTCAAGCTTAGCCCCTTTTTCCTAGCCTCTCAGTCCATTCCCTTTCCCTTCCCAGTCGAGCTTAGTCCCACATAACTCTTTCTTTGTGGTTGGTCTACACGTAGCGATGTAATTATATTAATGATGTGAGTATTTATATATACAAAATTAGGCTCTCTGGCCTAAAAAACACATAAGCCTCCTAGATTATAAATACTTGGCTCACCAGCCTAAAAACTTCATTAAATATCATTACAACTCAGCAAGGGCTCGGCCTTGGGGTATTACATAAGGAAATAAATGTTGAAGAGTCAAAGAAAGAAGAATCAATATCTAAGGTTGGTGTATATTTCCACCTACACCACTAAGAGTGTAGCATCTCCAAACCCAAGTAGGGCCATGCCACACACATTTATCCTCTCTAATACCCATTTAATGTCCCCATTAATAGTAAATTCAATACAATTAAATCTGATACCATTCAATTAACAATATGCCCTGCATATGATCAAAATTATGGAGACTAACAACAAATGTATACATGCATAATTATACAAGAAAAACCCATAACAAAAACACATAAATATTCACACAATAATTATAACAAACACACAGAAGACACTTATCTATTATGTAAATCATCAACTGCATGCAAACCTCAAACTTTCCTTCTAGCCATATACTTGGTTGCTCATAAAATCTCAACAGTAGGTCACCCACAAGTTGGGGCTAAAACTCCACCAGGGAAAATGAATCCTAAGTCAGGTTAAGGTCTATCAAACAACAGAAATATGTTCATGCCAAGGTTCCAAGTCCAACAACATTTTCCAACCTATGGCCTCTCATTCCCCATAGCCTATCCCACCCTAGGAAGCATACCCCTTCTCTACTCAATAGTCCTTTTCATGTCCCACTTCCCTTTCGAGGCTTCAAGAATAGGCTAGACATGAAGTCTCAGAGCTCTATAGTTGCAGCTTGACACATAGTAAAACCATTCCCAACGGTTCTCTCACCCAAAGAGAATGTTCATGGGATTGACAACCCACTTCTTCAGAATGCACACAGGTATAACAACTTGCTTCTTCAGCTTAAAATACTCAGGTTCACTGGTTACAAACAACTCCAAAGTTTCCCAAGTATAGGTACAAATGATGATGGCATAAAGGTATGAATGGTCAAAGTGAATGAGAGAATAATGATAAAATTCTTCGAAAAATGTACTAAGTTATTACTTTTAAGTATGGATGTTCCCAACTTGACACTTTTCATGTTGGGAACTATCGTGTCCCCACTTCGTAATACATTCCCTATCCTTAGGGTTTAGGATAAAATATCATATAATTAGACTTTAGGAATAATATTATATTATTCCCTTAGCTTAAGCCCCCCTTTGGCTTATCCCCTCTTCCTAGACTCGTATCCCCTTTCCCTCATGTGGAGTTATATCCCCTCATACTCTTTTTTTTGGTTGGTCTGCAGCAGTGATGTGTTTTTATTAATAAATAGAGTAGGATTACATATTACAATGATAGGATTGTTGGCCTTCTAGCATATGGCTCTCCATCATAATAACCACACAGGCACTCTAGCCTCAAAACATATATACAAAGGCACTATGGCCCCAAATATCCTATCTCACCAACCTATATGTACATTTACAATTAGGGTTTGGCCTAGGGGTATTACATTCCCCTCCCCCTTATTTATGCATTGTCCTCGGTGCATTATATACACATTTACTATCCAAAATCTTCAAAAATATTCAAAAGGATGTGAGTACTCTTGTTGCATGGCATATTCATGCTCCCAGGTTGCATATTCAAGACCATAATAGGTCCACTACACCTTTACCAACCATATTTCTTGATTCTAGAGAAGCTTGACCTTTCGATCCAATATGCACATCAAATGAACTCAGAAGTCTCCTTCTTGTTCCACCTAAATCACATTCCAATCAATTACATGATTAGCATCAGGAACATACTTTTAAATAAAAGACACATGGAATACATTATGAATGCACATGGATGCATGGAGTACAAGCATGTATGCAATAGGACCCATCCTCTCCGGGATTTCAAAGGGTCCACAATATCTCGTTGCTAGCTTTGAACAATTTCTCAACTTCATGGAACTTCTCTTGGCATTTACTTTTATGAAAACATGGTCACCCACTTTAAAATCTATGTGATTTCTACACTTATTTGCATAACTTTTCTGCCTATCTTGGGAAACCTTTAAATTATGCTTAATTTTCACTATCTTCTCATTCATTTCCCTGAGTAATTATGGCCCAATCACTGCTTTGTCTGTTGGGTTGTCGTGTTGCACTTTCTACCATATAATGCTTCAAATGGGCTCATCTTTAAAGATACTTGATATCCATTATTATAAGAAAATTCAACCTAGTGTAGGTAATCTTCCCATTTTGATGATTTATCCATCACATACATCCTCAACATATCCTCAATTTCCCGATTGACCCTCTTTATTTTCCATTTGACTTGGATGATATGTTGTGCTAAAGTTCAAATTTGTTCCAAATACTTTAAATAATCCCTTCCAAAAGTTTGATGTGAATTTGGGATATCTGTCAAAAACAATTTCCTTGGGCACACCATGCATCCTAGTAATTTCTCTCATATAAATATCTACAATGTTAGTTTCCTTGTGAGTTAGCTTCACTAGAATAAAATAGCAACTTTAGTGAGCTTATCCACCACCACCATGATGGAATCATGTTGATTTACTATTTTGGGCGGCTTGGTGATGAAATAAATTGTCACCACTTCCCATTTCCACTTAAGAATGGGAAATGGTTGTAGCAAACCAGTTGGATGTCTATGCTCATCCTTTACCTTCTAACATTCTAAACATCTGGCTATATAATTAGCCACCTCTTTCTTCATACCAGGCCAAAAATATTAGCTCTTGATAGCTACAATTGTTTTCAAGTACCATGGGTGCTTGGCATAAGGCACATTATGCATTTCTCTTAGCACCAAATTTTTCAGCTCCTGAGAATTAAGCACATAAAATATACCCCTGTACATGAGGATTCCATCCTCCCTTAGCTCATAATCTAGATTTGTTTTTTGCAAACTACCTTGCTTTAATTTTTATCTTGTTTTCATATAATGTTTATATGATTTTGTAGCTTCCAAATTTTTGTCTTTCAAATCATATTTATACATGGTAATGGTCGTAGCATGCATCTCATGCACCCTCATATTAAGTGCATCAACCACCTTGTTCTCCTTACCTTTGATATGCTTAATCTCAAAGTCATATTCACTAAGGAATTCCAACCATCTACTTTTTCTAACATTCAAAGTTGATTTTCCAAACAAATATTTCAGACCATTATGGTACGTTCTCAGCTCAAATATTATTCCCATGAGATAGTTCCTCCACATTTTCAAGGCATGCATTGTGGCTGTCAATTCTAAATCATAAGTGGCATAGTGTTTCTCGTGCTCTTTTAACTTCCTTGGCTTGTAGCATATCACATGCCCATTTTTACTAAAGACTCCACCAAGCCCTTCCTTGCATGTGTTAAGTACCAAAATAGATCTAAAGATAAATCTCAACAATAAACCAATAGTACACAATAGATCCACAGAACAATATAGAAGAAACCACACTTTATTATTACCAAACCCTTGAGCTAGAGAAACATCATACAATGGATCCTATTATGGAAGGGATCCTCTCATGTTCACTTGCCTCTTCGAGGGGGCATTCTCCTATTGAGATATAGCTCACAATACAATAATCTCTTCATGTCCCATTACATTGCTTGAACCCCTTTATATAGTGCTATCATCACTTAAGGACATTCTAGAGGAGGAATCTTCTAGAAGTAGAACCTTCTAAGAAGTCCTCTTACATTTATTATATCTAACTATCCATTTATTATATCTAACTACCATAGTGGGCCTTATTT
>SNQJ01S0074290.1:7303-37236 GCA_010110895.2 Picea sitchensis | reverse complement strand
ATTATATCTAACTACCATAGTGGGCCTTATTTAATAATATAGTGGACCTAGTCCACCTTACATTGAATGGCCTCCACTATTATCATTATGGGCCCTCTAGGCCCCCCCACTACCTCTCTAGCTACCTAAAATCCCATCCCCCTTATGAAAACGTTGTCCTCAACGCTTGATGTACAACCATATATCAGGGTCCCATGGATAAGTGTGGACCATAGTGTTGAAGTAGACTAGAGAACCAAGGTCCCATGGATAAGTGTGAATGATAGTGATGAAGTAGACTATAGAACCAGGGTCCCATTGAGAAATCAAAGCCACCATGTTGAAGTAGTTCAACCACCATTGTAAACCAGAGTCCCATTTCTAAGTGTTCATGTGAACTCCACACGAAATATATCGGCACCCAATAACCAATTGAAAATGATCCTCCTAATACTGACACCAATCATGTGGATCCAAATAAGAATATTCAGCCAGATAGTGGGAAAGGGTTAACGTTGAATCTGGAATGAACAATACCATTATAGAATATGCAGGCTAGATGTTGGTAATCATAATTATCTCCTGATGTGGGACATTGATGTTCTCTACAGAAGGTGGAGTAGAGTTATCAAATAAAATATGGAAGTGGTTGTCATCCCAGAAATGACAACTATCCATATACCAAGCATCGCAATAGGCCTCAAAATCATACCAAGCATATATTTCTTGATTATATTCATCCTTGAGGTCCTCCATAAGAAATATCTCTTGCATGCTATCGAATGAATCTTGAATACTATGAAAACTATCATTGAGGTTGTTTGTGAGGCCATCTACAAAGTCATCCAATCTGTCATTCAATGTGTCAAACAATTGGGCTTTGAATGCTTCAGTAATCTGTATAATTTCTTTGAGGGTTTGAGAAGAAATAGCCATATGAGCATCCTATGAAAATTTATGAACTCTGCAGTCTCGCCATCGTCATGAAAAAACCCAAAAAATAGAACAATAAATTACTGCAGAAAATCGCGGCGTTTTCCGGAAAAACCCTGAAAAACTGTTGAATTTAAAATGATCATAATTTCACTTCCCGGACTCCGTTTCAACTGATTGTTTTTGGGAAATTGGGTGAAATTGTGAGAGGAACTCATATATGTAATTTTTTTGGGCAAATTCAGCCTCCAACTGTTACAAAAATAAAAAAAAATGATGTTGTCGTCTGCTGAAAAAACCCTGAAAATTTGCAGATTTTAAAACTTCAATATCTTGACTTCCCAGACTCTGTTTCAGACGATTTTTTTTTTCAAATTGGGTGTTTTTATGAGAGGAAATTATATATACAACCTGTTTCTACAATTTTTTCACAAAAATATACCAAAATTGTCTTGAATGACGCAGCTCTCTTTTTTCTTCTCCGAAAAAAAAAATATGCAAAAATAAAAAAATATTTGTCCATAATGTCGGCCAAGGAAAGTGCTATGATACCAATTGTTAAGTAACTGAATAGATCTAAAGATAAATATCAACAATAAACCAGTAATACACAATAGATCCACAGAACAATATAGAAGAAACCACACTTTATTATTACCAAACCCTTGAGGTAGGGAAACACCATACAATGGATCATATTATGGAAGGGATCCTCTCATGTTCACTTGACTCTTCGAGGGGGAATCCTCCTATTGAGTTATAGCTCGCAATACAATACTCTCTTCATGTGCCATTATATGTCTTGAACCCCTTTATATAGTGCTACCATCACATGAGAAAATTCTAAAGGAGGAATCTTATAGAAGTAGAACCTTCTAAGAAGTTATCTTACATTTATTATATCTAACTACCATAGTGGACCTTATTTAATAATATAGTGGACATATTCCACCTTACATTGAATTGCCTCCACTATTATCATTATGGGCCCTCTGGGCCCTCCCACTGCCTCTTTATCTACCTAACAGCGTGCATCAATGCACACAATGACATCTTCATTGGGATTAGTAATCCTCCAAATTGGTGCACTTGTCAACAAGTTCTTCAAGTGCTGGAATGTTCTTTCATAGTCAGAGGTCCATTCAAATCTCAAACCCTTCTTTTTCAAGGAAGTGATTAGGTGCAAAATCTTTGAGAAACCTTCAATAAATATTCTATAATAACCTTTTAGTCCCATGAAGGACCTCACCTCTGAGATAATCCTTGGTATTGGCCATTCCTCAATGGATTTTATCTTATCAGGATCTACTACTATCCCTTCCTCTAAAATTATATGGCCCAAATAATGTATTTTCCTCTGATAAAATGAGCACTTTCACAATTTTTCATATATTCAATGCTCTCTTGATACTTGTAGCACCATCCTCAAGTCATGTTCATGCTCCTCTACAAACTTAGAATAAATGTGTATGTCATCCAAGAAGACAATAAAAAACTTATCCAAGTAATTTTTTAATAGACCATTCATCAAACACATGAAGACAATTGGTGCATTTTACAACCCAAATGGAACCATTGTGAACTCATAATGACCATATGTTGTTCTAAAAGTCATCTTGTTGATACATTCTTCTTTAATTCTCACTTGATGGTAGCCTGACCTGATATAAATCTTGGAGAATATATTCGCATCTTTTGGTTGATCAAAAATATCATCTATCCTTGGCAAAGGATACTTGTTCTTCATAGTCACCTTATTCAAATACCTGAAGTCAATGCATAATCTCAAGGTTTCATCATTCTTTTCACAAATAATATGGGGGCACCCTAAGGAAACACACGTGGGCATATATACCCCTTCTTCAAAATCTCTTCAAGTTGCATCTGCAATTCCTTCAACTCTAATGTACTCATTCTATGAGGAGTCTTGGATATTGGGGATGCTCCAGGAATCAAATTAATAGAGAAATCAATAGCTCTTTTCGGTGGTAATCCTGGTATCTCTTTAAATACATATGAAAACTCCTTAAGGATTGCATAATATTCAATGCTTGGCACTTTATCCTTAGGTGTATCTTCCATATGCACTTCAAATATTTGGTATCCTTTCCTGAAGCTTCTTTCCAACTGCAAGGCTGAAATTTCTCTGATAGTTACTTCCCTTGGAATACCTTGAATTGTCTTCAAGTTCTCTTCTTCATCCAAACAAGTGAATGTTTTGTTATAACGGTCTAAGATATCATGATTCTTATCCAACCAATCCATACCAATGAGGAAATCATATGAACCCAAAGATATTATATTCGAATGTGTCTTTGTACTCAGTTCATTCATGTCCATTGTACATTCCTTAACCAACTCATTAATTCTTCTCTTAGATCTTGTAGTTATATGAACCAACCAAGATTTCCCAAGTTTTCTTCTTGGAAAATGAAATATTTCCACCAAATTAGGATCTATATAACTATGACTAGCTCCTGAATCAATTAAAATGGCAATAGGTTGATCATTGATCTTACCTTCCACTTCAATCATGTGAGATTGAAATTCATCTTGCTTGTTGTCCAGGGATGTATAAATCCTTGGCATGTTTTTTTCCATGTTCTCAATTGTATCAACTTGTTGTACATTGTGAACAACCCTCATTTTTTCACCTCTACAAAGGAAATATCCATACATGTGGTCTCCATCACAACCCCAACATTTAATAGGCTGTTTCCTTGTCCTTTTTCCTAATGTTTCTGACATTCTATGTTCATTTTGAGTTGGTTGCCCCTGATAATTATTCTTGAAGAATGGTGGCTTGTACCCTTTCTTCCTCTGCTCCATCTTACCTTTCTTCTTGTCTTCCCAAGCCTTTTGGAAATTTGGTCTTCCCCTATGTTGATCATAGAGGCACTTGTCTCTCCTTATTTCTTCATCCAATGTCTTGGGATCATCATATTGTATCTTGTCATTGCATATTGATGGAAGCCCACTCGTGAACCTTCGAATCTTGACTTGTTCATCCTTGATGAAATCAACATACTTCAGAAGCTCTAAAAATCTCCCTTCATACTCATCCATGGTCATACAACCAATCTTGAGTTCAAAGAAATACTTCATCTTCCTATCATAATAATGTTGAGTCAAGTATTTCTTTTGAAAATACCTTTTTAATTGCCTCTAAGTGAGTTTCTTCTCATCAATGTGTTGTACTTGTACAAATTGCTCCCACCATATTGATGCTTTTCCCTTCAACTAATAAATTGTGATTCTTCCTTCTTCCAGTGAGGAATAATTGTGCAAATGAAAATAATTCCTCATCCCCAATAGCCAAGTCTATGCATTTTCATCTTTCTTATGCTCACCATAAAAGGTAGGAGGTTTTATTTTATTCATTTCTCCTTGTAGTTCATCTACCCTAGACCTTGTGCTATTCTTTCTGACAAGATATGGACTTGCGATATTGTGTTCCATTCTAACTAAGTTCCTTGGTGAGTGATGGTGATTCCTATCAACACTTCTAGATTATCTTCTTTTATCATGAGATATGTGGCTCTTTTACTTTCTTGAGTTTTTTCCCTTATACACCTTCTTCTCTATTTTGTCCAAACTCTGCAAGAACCTAATGTTGATGCCATATTGTTTCTCTTTGTATTTTATAATCCTCTGATTATCAGATTTATAACTCAACACATCTCTTTGCAGGCTCTTTATAGTATCCATCAAATTCATGCTTTCCTCCTTGCATTCACCATGCCCAGTGGATTATGTCCCTGCATTACCCATGTTGACACACAACCCCCTAAATTCATATTCATGGTTGTAAGTCCTCTATGCATCTGCCATGCCTCTGGTCTCTTTGTTGATCCTATTCTGATCTATTTTCCCTTAAAAATACAAAATGTGCATGCAATAGGATTTGTTAGACTAAATAATTTAACAAATCTATAAAATCATGCACCATTCTTCCCTTTAAATACAGCATAATAGTATTTTTGTTTTCTTGTGAATTCTACAGCCCAATTCACATTTTTGGGTTAGTATATGGACTCTTCTATCCAATGCATTTCCAATGACTACTTTCTTTCTCAATTATGATTCTTGAGCAGAAAGTTACATTCATTTGATAAATACTCAATTACTCCTTATGCGCATTCTTAATCCAAGTGCAATTGTTTTAGATATGCCCATGCATATTTGTACCTTCTCCTTTGGAAATTTGACAGGATCTCAATTGGGTTCCTTCATGACCATACTTTGAACAATTTAACCAATTTTTTCCTTCACTCGAGCTCTAGGCTGCTAGTTACAGTCTGTTGAAGTTTTAGGCAAATTTACCCTTTTAACATTGAATGTTATAGGTGCCTTCTATGTCCTCCTGTGCACTTTTAGGTTCCTATAATCTTAATTCAGCTCCATGGTTGTCTTCTATGGCTCAATATATTTCTATAGATTGCTCTTGTGTCCCAATCTGACTCCTAAGCAAGACATTATGGCCTTTAAAAGATAATTGGGCCTCGTTTTTACCTTGCATCGTTTGGCATGTAACTCCCTCATACATGCTTCATTTGAAAAATAGTTTATCTCGTTAGAATTCTCTCTCATTCAATTTTTTTAAAAATGATGTTTAGGCCTTCAAAATTGTCCTACAAGTTAATGACCTCGAAAACACTTGATTTTCCTGGTAATTTTCCATCGTTTTCTGGGAATTTTTGTTGCATTATGTTGACTGGGATGATGATTGTGGCATCCTCGGTCCACTTGGAACCCATGGAATCATGCAATGTCATCCTCTTGCCACAATGGATCTTTTGAGCCTTCCTCCACCACTTTCCCTTACTTACTTTTTCCTTTCTCTCCTCCTCCTAACACACATTATTAATCTTCCAGGCCCTGCAACCCATGGTTATCCACACGTCACCTTCCCATTTCTCGTGGGGATGGGTGGGCCCCATCCCACACATATTTTCCCATAATGCATGAAATTGTATGTCTATCCAATCAAATGGTGGATATTTTGGCACAGATCAATGGTCATGATCGTGATCAACAACTACCCTCGCATTTCAATCCCCCTGGCCTATCGATCATTTACAGAGGGGGGGGGTATGAAATGGAAACCTGTCGATTTTCACCCAATGACATGGCAGCCTCTGGTGCATTTATCTGTCGATTTTCACCCAATGACATGGCAGCCTCTGGTGCATTTATCCCCCCCCATGGTGGTTTCTAAACCACCAAAGGAGACCCCCCTGAAATGAGGGTTTCATGGTCTGGAATCATTGTTCTGCAAGACAGGCAAGCTCCCTGCCATCACAACTCCACATCACCTGCCACTTGCCACACCTTCTATTGTTTCCACCGTGTACCTACGATTTTGGAAGTACATGTCACCCTTATTCCATGTTATATGACACGTAACTTCTACGTCACACTGACGTCATCGTACAAAAAAAATTCCAATTTTTCCCAATTTTTCCAATTTTCGATTTTTTCCCATTTTTCCAATTTTGCCCAATTTCGACATTTTTTTCCCTAGCCACCATTGAAGATATGTAATTATATTTGTATGGAAAATTTCCTCCTTGTAGGTGTTAAACCAATTTCCACATCCATCAATTATCTTTGTGCGCAACTGGTGGACATTTTTGGGCACAAATTTCACTTAAATTTGTTCAAGAATTTGGGATTCTTACCAATTTTTCCATGACCGCTATGTAATTAAGCTTGTCATGGATGATTTTGGCCCTGTACATATGCATTCGACCCCCTTAAACAAAATTCGACTCTTCCCCGTCAAATTTCCCATGAATTTAACTTTAGAAATTGGGCCTTTTGCCCAATTTCTTCCAATTTCTCCCAATGACGCCATGGATGTGTTGTAAATTCCAAATTTCAACCAATTACAGGCTGAAAATTCCCAATTTGAGATCAGAATTGGGGATTTTCAATCCTTGGGCTCAATTCCTTCAATTACCAATGAAATTTCCCCATGAATTCTTCCCAATTTCACTGCAGTAATTTCATCGAACATGTTACAGACATCCCTTTCTGACATCATGTCAAACAGTTTGCATATATACTCTGCAAATTTCAATTATGTGCTTTATCTTTGGACTTTGCAGGTCCATTTTCTAAATTGGAGTTCTGATACCACATTGTAGCATCCCCATCCCTAAGTTGGGCCATGCCACACAAATTTTTCCTCTTTTATACCAATTTAATTTTCCCATTACTAGTAAATTCAACAGAATTAACTCTGATACAATTGAATTAATAGTATGCCCTGCATATGATCAAAATTATGCAAATTAACAACAAATATATACATGCATAATTATACAGGAAAAATCCATAATCAAAACACATAAATATTCACACAATAATTAAAACAAACACATAGAAGACACTTATCTTTTCAGTAAATCATCAACTTCATGCAGATCTTACATTTTCCTCCCAACCATAGACTTTGTTGCTCATAAAATATTATAAGAAGGTAAACCCCGATCTGGGGCTAAAAATCCACCAGGGAAAAGGAATCATAATCCAAGCTAAGATCTATCAAACAACAGAAATATGGTCAGGCCAAGGTGCCAATTCCAACAACATTTTCCAGCCTATAACCTCTCATTCCCCACAGTATGTCCCACCCCAGGAAGTGTACCCCTTATCTACTTAGCAGTCCTTCGGTTGTCCCACTTCCCTTATAGGGCTTCAACAACAAGCTGGAAAATAATTCTCAAAGATCTATAGTTGTAGCATGGCACATAGGGAAACCATTCCCAACAGTTCTCTCACCCAAAGAGAATGCTCACGGGCCTGACAACCCACTTCTTCAGAATGCACATAGGCCTAACAACCTACTTATTTAGCTTAAACTACCTAGGTTGAATGATTACAAACAACTTCAAAGCTTCCCAAGTATAGGTATGAATGATGATGGTAGGAAGGTATGAATGAGAGAATTCCCCGAAAAATGTATTAATTTTTTACTTTTAAGTATTCATGTTCCCAACTTGACACTTGTCATGTTGGGAACTACCTTGTCCCCACTTGGTAATACGTTCCCTATCCTTAGGGCTTAGGATAAAATATCATATAATTAGAATTTACGAATAATATTATATTATTCCCTTAGTTTAATCCCCCTTTTGGCTTAGCCCTTCTTCCTAGACTCTTAGCCCCCTTTACCTCATGTGGAGTTCTATCCCCCCATACTCTTTTTGTCTGGTTGGTCTGTAACAATGATGTATTTTTATTAATAATATAATTGTGATTAAATATTACAATGATAGGCTCATTGGTCTTCTAACATATGACTCTCCAGCCTAATAACCACACATGCACTCTGGCCTCAAAACATATATACAAAGGCAAGATGGCCCAAAATATCTTGACTCACCAGCCTATATGTACATTTACAATTGGGGTTTGTCCTAGAGGTATTACACAGAGAAACAACAATCGTCAAGATAAGGTCATGAGCATCAACAAACTTACTATGGATCAACATGGAACTAGAGAGGAAACCAATATGGAGGCATATGGAGGACCACAAGAAATGCATGGATATATCAAAGTAGCATAATGAAGGCATGGATACAAACAAGAAACCAGAGTCAAGATCGAGGAAAGGCCACAGTTTGACCCCATGTCCACATTTCACTAAGATGGATGGATGCTTGTGCATGTTACCATTTGACTACATTGCTTAGTAGATCATTTTATATAACTTCTTCCCATGTTTTTAGGACAAAACATGCCAAGGGAGATGGAATGTAATGTACCTAGGGAGGATAATATGGGGTACCTAGGGAGGTACCCAAAGGGATAATGAATGCAATGTGTCCCTAATAACAAAATAGGCCCACTATGTAATTAAAATGGAAGAATACTCATAAGAAAGTATAAATACACATGAGTATCATTATATTGGATATGGTTGGATTTTATTGTTATGTAGTAAGAATGGCTTGTGGAGTGATTCCTTCCATAAGGATTATTTGATGGTGTTACCCTACCTTAAGGGTTCTTCTCTCTATATTCTTGGTGTTGTTCATGGTGACTGTTTGGTATCTTTGGTGTTTAATGGTTTATCTTGGAATTTTTATGGTTGATTATCTCCTATATCTTTGAAGTTTTACTACATTTGTTGATTATGTTGCATACTATAATGTAAATTAAGAATGCCTCAATGTTTCAACATATGTGATCAATTTCTAAAAATGGATAACCTTTATGATATGAAAGGAAAATTTTCCTTGAAGTGGTTAGGCTCTTTTACTATTGTTGACGATCTGGTTAATGGAGCCCGTCTCTTTACAAACCTTAATGGGAATCCTTTAAAGGACCCTACCAATTTTATTTTATTTTTACCTTTCTTATCTCGAGGATCATTGTCCTCTTTCCTCTTCTCTCTAGGTATCCTATGCCCTCTTCTTTTCTTCTATATATCTCTATCCTCTTTCTCTTTTCATATGGATTCTCAGCACAAGCCTCACCTTTTATTCATATCCTTTCACTAATAACTTGAGGTTATACTAACCTCATAATATCTCCATATTTTAATATGGCTTACTAAGTTGAATGAACTTGTCTTATAATTATAACTTTCTGGGTCTGATTTGGGCCTTCTATCATTATTATTATTCAAAAAATCAACATAGTCCTTCCTTAACCCCTTTTTTTCTCTTACTTAACTATGTTTCTCTTTCTCCTCCTCACATTGATTGATTCACTTAAGAAAAACTTTTCTCTTCTTTCTCCTCATTTACTTCTTCCTTTCCTCATCTGATTTCCATCTTCTTGTTTTCCTCATTGGTAACTATCTCCCTCTAGGTTGCTGTCTTAGGTAAGGCCTAGCCCAAGATAAATTATTTCTAGGTAGGACTCATCATTGCACCTCTCCCGTGAGACATTGGTCTCGATTGTTGCATCTTGTAGACTACAACTATGGGGTTACTTCCTCCATATATCTCACCTATTACCTCTTGCCTTAGACATTTCTACCCTAGCATCATCACCTCTCACCTCTTTCCTTCATTGGTTCTTCCCTAGAATTGTCACCTCTTTCATTCTTATCATATCTCCTTCACTTGCTTCTTGTCCTTCCCTAGGAGTAATGTTTCCATGCCTCCCCACTTTGAAAAAATCATTAACACTTGTATTGTAGGTAAATAATTTCCTTTGGCATCAATATTACCATGCTCACATTATTCATATGCCTTATCAGGATCCCACATCATCAACTCTCATGCTTAGGTAGGTACATGCATTTCAATTCTAACTCTTCTCCTCTTTTTGTCATTTCATTTACTTCATTTATAAGTTCTTCTTTTAAGTACTCACATGTAGCTTACTAACATTCCCAAGCAAACTCTCTTCCCACATATGACACACCTAAAAATGGGCTCTTCCATGGAATAGCATGTTCTTAGGTAAGTGAAGGTATACGTCATTTACCTTATTCCTTTTTTCATTTCATTTCAATGTTACTTTCAATGTCTAGATAGTTATACTTACGACTTCTTATCGCATTCTCAATACTGATATGTTATACTCTAGATGACAATTTTCCTACATGGTAGTTAGATTTGCTTATGTTTCATCTCATAGTTTAGTTGTTGTGTTACTTCCTTAGTAATTAGATTTTTCTGTCTCCCATCCCAACTTTCTCTTCTCGGCATGCATTATTGTTTATCTCTCTTTGTTTTCTCTTCGTCTTCCACTTTCTGGATATCATACTTATTGTGCGTCACTTTGTGTATGGGTTTCCTAATTTAATATTCGCATACACCTACCCACTCAGATGTGCCACAATGTGGCCTACTTTTGTATCGAATTTATATTTGACCCTCTTTATAATGTCTCGGTTACCTCTCATCCTTTGTTATGAAGCTTCTTTTGTGTTGAATCACTCTCCCTTAAGTTAGCTTGCCCTAGTCTAGATGTGTGACTTATTTTGGATGTCTAATACTTAGGTGGGGTTCCCTATGTCTCCCAAATACTAAGCTCCTATTGCTTCCCACATCACCTAAATTACATATTTCATATACTCCTTCTTGGAAACATCAAACTCTAGAGCACCATGAATATATTTTCTCATCTTTCTAGTGAGTGAGGCATAAAGGTCAACACTGGTCTTAGCTCCTCCTTTATAAATGATATTAACTCCAATACATGACTTTATGTTGTAGTATTTCCCAATACCCATGACTCAAATTTTACAAAGTTAGCTTAACATTGCCTCTTATCCTGCATTTCCCCCTTGTCAATTACTTCAAGAAATATTCAGTATTATTCCCTATATTTTGACAATGTCCACGCTAAGGTTGATGTAGATGCAGATAGTTTCTCTCTATGTGACCAACTTTATTGTAGTTAAAACACCATGAAGGAGGTCAACTGCCTTTTGGCCTACCCCTATGATTATCTTGACCTTGGCCTTATGCATGACTATCTCCTTCCAAGGAGTCAATTGTGAAGACATTTTTTTCAAATATTTCTACCAATGTTTGCAAAGCTTTGCAATCCTTAATTCTGTGTGTGTTGATTCAGTAGATGACACAATAAGAAACTACAACATTTCAACAATGGGAAATGGTACAAGTCATGGCCCTACTTATGACACACCTCGCAAATGTATACCCTTGTATTTTGTGCAAAAGGATAGGATGTCAAAGTGGTAAGCCACTGAAACATCAAGAAATCCTTCCAAAGGTGTCTCTCTATCTTATAAACTCTGAACCACACACTTTCCCATCTAGCCTAATTTATATTTTCCAACTCTTTGATATGTACAAACAAAGAAGTAAGTTGGCACTAGAACTGTGCCATCCCATGAGCAAATTCTGGAACTGCAACATCTCCTAGCTCGCTAGTTGACTCTAGGTGCATTGAAAACTCTAATGCAACTCATTGAGTAATGAGACACAGAGACAACAATAGAATTCACAAGTGTGTAAAAATCCCTAGAATGAACCACTCCTTATGTTGCACATCTTGAATGGTGTAGCTAAGATGGATCATCAAGTCATGGAACCTCTAGTCATATTGTCAGATAGTTCCTTTGACTAGTTGTTAGATATTCTTTAGCTCAATGATACTCTATTGCTCAAATTTCATATTTTTAAATTCCTTGACCAAATCTTGACACAACTAATCTAGGGCTTATACCTAACCCAACAAAGGAGTTTGCTTGCACTTCATATACCATTGCAGTGCTCTCCCATGCAAAGTGGTTTGGAATTCAACTAGTCTCGTAGCATTATTAGTCCCTTACTCACTCTTGATGGAATTGTAGAGGAACCAATCATGTTCCATGTCTTCCTCTCCATGGCGACAACAACTACAATGTTGACTCTATGCATTTATTTTCCATACTTTCATTTCATAGACCAAGACTAAAACAAATACTAGTGGATCATATGGAGTAACTAGACTTTGATGTCCAACTATGATGTTGATGCCACTAGAAATAATTTCTAACAAATTCAAAGTGTATATTGTGGTAACACTAATATTGTTCATAGATATCATTGTGAGCACATTTTGATTGTTAACCACTACGACACTTGCACTATGTGCAAGAACTATTATGGGTACTTGACCAACATCACAAGGCATAGGGTGTGAAACCAAGGATAGATTGACATCATGGCTACTTTAAATTCCCTCTCTATTGACATCATGGCCTTCCTATATCCATTACACCAATGTGACACATCTCCTAATGCATCATTATCTTGATTCGGTTCACGATTACTTGCAACATCAATCATAGCATCTTCAGGTACCATGAGATCATCTTGTGTCTCTTCACACTTCGTCTCATTCCCTAAATCATCATTTATCCTCCAAATCTGATTTTAAAACCTTTCCTCAAGTCATTCTAGTGAAACCTTCTATGGTATATTCTTTGGAACATTGTCCTTCTCACATGTGCAAGCTAGGAAAATATTATTTCTCAACTCTTTCCATTATTTCATCGTCTCACACTCTGGATACACATTGATCTTGTACTCTCTCATGAGGGACTCCTTCCTTTCACAAATCCTTCTCATTTGATCCTACGACTAACCTTCTTTCAGTATTGCACATATTTTATGATCATCATCATGGCCACTCAATACAATATTTGCACTACCATCAATGGCACCTCTATCTTTTTGGCACATGAACTCTACCTTCACATCCTCCTTCAGTTCCACCCCCTAGTGGGGGGCTTATGCTTCCATATATACATGGTTAAGTAGTAGACCCCCTTCCTCAAGAAACATCTTGATCTAGATAGAATATCATGAATCATCCTCTTGTGAGGTTTTGTCTTGAACTCTTCCAATGCTTTGGTTAAATATTTATAATACTCTACAAAAAAATCCCTAAGCATAGCCTTCAATCACACCTTTAAAAACAAAAATTCTACCACATACGTGAGTTCATATTTAAATATCTATAGCTTCAACAATTTCTTAGCATTCCAAGCAACATCCACATATAGTCACCAACAATGAGGTTTCTCTTACAATATTTTCAACCAATCATATAAAATCATAGGGAATTTGGCTCGTAATATCTCATGGTCCTCATTAAAAAGGTACTTTTGCTTAAATATTTCCACATCCAAGTCTAAATACACATTATTGGCATGTAAAGGCATGTATATGCACATTAAACCCATGTTACATCTCCAAATCCATTAATTTCCATTGCATTTTCACTACCCTACATAAGGTTGTTCATTTTTATGCAATCAAGAATTAGAATTAAGAATTAAAAGAGTAGTGGATTGTTATCACACCAGGTATACCAAAAAATAAATCACACAGATCATTATATGCATGCTAAATCTCACCACCACCTGACTCAAAAACTTGGGGTCATCAACACTCTAGTCACTCGGGCAGTCATAATATCAGATGATGAGCACATCGAACAAGAATTAAAACACCTGGAAAAAGTGTTCAAAATGAATGGATACCAGAAGAAACAATTTAATATGGTTGTCTTAAAAGACAGGAGAGGACCTTGTATCAGGAACAAAGAGAATGAGGAGGGTAAAATCATAAACCTTCCATACATTAAGGTACCATCGAAAAAAACGCAAAGATTATGAAGAAAGGAAATATTAAAGTATCTTTTTCCCCTCCTAGCACCCTAAGAAAAATGTTAGATCATGCAAAGGATACCTTAAACCCGAGACTACAAAAATGTGTATATTATATCATGTGCTTTTGCAGCAAGCAATACATCAGTGAAATAGGAAGATCATTTCAAGTAAGGCTAAATGAGCATTGTGCCGACATCAGACATAATCAAACAAAAATATTTTCCCTAGTTGAACACTCACTAGACATTGGACATCACATATGTATTGAAGATACAAAAATCATTGCAAAATTAGAACGTTATGGAAAAAGAAAAATATGGGAGGCCTTAGAAATCGAGATGAATAAGATTAATATGAACAAATACTAAGGGTTAAATATTAGGGAAGCTTGGGAGTCTGTCCTACACTTCCTTAAAATTAATAATAATCCAAATATTTAAAGTAATATGTTGGCTAAAAAAAATTTCCCTTGAGCATATAAAGAACTATTATTAATTAATAAAAAAGATTTGTTGTTTAGATTGTGAGATTGCTCTCCTAAATATTATCCCGTCTTTGGAATTGAAACGTCAAGTTTTAAAACAAGCTAACATGGGTTCCTCTTAATTCTAATTACCCTACATAAGTTGAGGTACCAACAATGGAACCATTTGTTGGCTCAAATCAAGACCTGGGGTTTGTTGAGGTGTTTGAAAAAAGTCCTTAAGGCATATTGGAAGTTTCCTTTAACAAGTGTAGAGCATGGAGAAACAACAATGATGTAAAGTTCCTTAAAGTATTCATTATCTTAAAATTATTTTAAGTGTAGATTCTTAGTAATGTAATGCATAAGCTAGGTATTACTCCACATGCACAACAAGAATAAGTACATCATCCATGTAAGAATACATAATCATAAAAATGAAAATCCAACAACCATATCCATTGTATTCACATAAACAAATAATGCATTGGCAATACTACATGAATAAGCACATCATCAATGTAGGAAAATATAATCATAAAAACATATGCAAATCCAACAACCATATCCATTGTATTCACATCAACAAAGAATGCATTGGCGATACTACATGACATCTTGCATAGCCGCAACCAACATACGCATAACTAACAAACAACATAACCAAGAAAAAATAGACCATAAAACAATCCAAACTAATAACATAAAACCCTTTAATGATTATAAAACTACATATTTATAGCCTTTAGAGGGTTATAACAAAATAATCCAGAAGGAACTAGAAAGAAAAGTTGTCATCCACTTAGTTGGATAAGATTTGTGCCTTTAGTCTTGGACATTTAGAGATCTTGAGTACCATAGAATATTTAACTATATACGCCTTTGTGAATGGTATTTTACCGACTTAGAGTTTCACATGTTTGTTGCATTTGTTGTTTGCATATTAAAGGTTATGTGGATCATAGCATAAATTTCATTCTTATTGTCCAGTTGTGTGCTTGCTCTAAAAGGAGACAAAACTTATCTTTAAAAAACATCACTAACTTCAAGTGGGGTACATCACATAGTACCTCATATTTGAAGGGCTTGATAATATTCCAATGACATTATTGATTGACACAAATGTCTCATTTCTGGTTTAACCAAATAAATTTGTATGGCTAGGGGTGTGACATTGATGGAAACAACATCTTCTTAATGACCTCGATTGAGATTAAGTTCCTTTAGTTGTCACTTCCAACAATGAAAAATGCAACGGTGTCCTCTTCACCCACCTTTATGAGTGGAAGAGGTGCTCACCTTCCTAAGGTTTATAAGGTTCCTCTAGTTGGACCTTTGAAATGGAAATAGTAACATTAGGTTATGTGTCAAAGTTCCATTTACCCCTCTCCATGGTCTATGATGGCGTCGAGGTTGAGCCAGAGTCTATGGCTTCCAACTTGACCAATAATGATTGTCTAGGATGGCATTTATCATTGTTGTGTTAAGGGACTTTAAGGGTGTCATGACAATTATCTTTGTCCTTCTTCAAATTCTCATCTTATTATTTGCATATTGCTTTGATTAGTTGTTTTGAGCATGGTCATCCTTACTTTGTCCTTTACCATTATTTTTTTGTCATTGATTTTCAACACATACTCTTTCTCACCCTTATGCAAAATTTTCCTCAATGTTGACAACATAACGATGAGTGGCTCCCAACAAAGAAATGTATAGAAACTCCATTTTGTGTTAGATGTATTCAAGTGTAGGCTACTATGGTATTTGAGAACCAAGTGTCTATTGAATTCCTTGATACCCATCTTTGCACATAAGGTATGGAAGATGTTGGTGTACTCTAGCACAATCTAGACCTAACCCTAACACAAGGTTTCCTATATCATGTACCAATCTTCAGTGTGTCCATCTAGTGATACTCCTCTTTATGGGCATGGACAAAATCCTCCCAAATGGGTTATGTTCCAGATGTTTTATAAGCATCTTCTTCATGGTGGACATATTATGCATTCAACCATTATTTGACATGGGGAATGGACTTTAGGAATGTGAAGGTGATATTCTCACTGCTAGAAAAGTTGCGAACAAAGAAAAAAGCTCTAACTTATCTAACCATAGCTCCAAATCTTATGCATTTATCTGTCCTTCAAACAAAAGGTATATCAAAATTAACTTGTACCTTGAAGAGTCATTCCTTCAAAAACACCACTCATTGAAAGTGCCTCCATCATTATTGGGAGTTGTCGAAGGATATGGGTGAAATTATTGATCATTTCGTTCTTTTGTTGCTTAAGGGCTTCCTGGAGAAATAACTTGATAAGATCCCTTAGTGAGTCATCTCTATTTAGTTCATCTACCATGGAAGGTCGCTTGGGTCGGCAAGGAAGATATTCACAAGGTTTGTTTAGCTCAAGGTCCAACTCCCTCTACATTGACCTTGTGGGGGACATGAATGAAGAAACAATAGAGAGAAGATTGCTATGATACCAATGATTTGAGTTATGCTGTGAACGAAATGAAAGATAACATTAACACAGGAAGTAACACAAAGATATAAGGAAAACTATATTCTATTACTAAAAGAATGGTGAAAAAACTTGTGTAAACATGATGGCTAGAATGGTGGTAGCTATCTTTGAGAAGAGATATGTATGTTATGCTCATTCACAAAAATCCCATAACAAGAGGCTAAAACTTTAGTTTATACTAATGCTAGGGGGGAAACCCTAGGACACAAGAACCCTAATTCTAACATGAAGTTAGCATGAAGTGTACATCTTGAGTTGGACAAAGACAAGATGTCCGAAAAAAGGGATCCTTGATGGGACCATAACTTTTCACCCATTGCTCTACTTTAGGTCCTTTTTAGCTTGTTGGAAAAATAGTTTGTACACTAAGCCAAAGACTCAACTATTGGATATCAAAACCTCGTAAAACACATCAGAAAGCCCTGAAAAATGCTAGAGAAGTTCATGATCCCAAAACTGCTTGTGTCTTCTGTTGATATTATGGTAGTTGCAGGAGGTATTAACCTCCACGTGTAACCTTGACAAGAATAGAATATTCCAAGAAGCAAGAAGAAACCCTAAAGCATTGGACATAACCCTAGAAGACAAGTTGGCTAAATGAAATATTTAATATTGAGTGCTTAGCCTCCAAAAGGAGAAGTCAGCCCAGACAACTAAGGAGAAACAGTGTAAATACAGGATGCCAGAGCTCATTTTGAAGAGACAGCTCGCAACTGCAGAAATGTAAGAGTGTGCACTGCAGAAACTGGGTAAGTGCGCAAGTCTGGAGAGTAGTTGCAGCTGCAGCTACTGCAACCTGTATTCTCGGTTTAGGCTTGGACTTTATATTGGTTATAGTTTGGAATTTCTTCCTTGTGTGCTATCTCTAGAGAAAGGTACACTACATTGATTGGCTATTAGGCCTAGGGTTTGCTTACAAAATTATTCTCTATCAATTTTAAGGTGCTCGAGGGTGGCTTCAGCCTATGGTTGGGTGACAATATTACTATATTGTCTATGGTTAAACGAGAACACCTATTATTTCTAACATTGTCGTCATTTATGAGATGGCCCTGGATCAATATATACACCAAGAGAGTAATATAGGACTTAACACTTTGGAGTAATATAAGACTTAAGAACATATATCCACACTAGAAGTTAGTGTTTGCACTCCTAATATATGCATTGTATATGATATTAACAAAACCACTAGAAGTTAATGTTTTCACTCCTAATTTATGCATTTTATATGAGATATATAATTGTCAAAACCACACTAGAAGTTAGTGTTTTCTTCCTAATTTATGCATTGTACATCTTTAGTGAGCCTAATGGTAAAGAACATGTGTTTTCTCCATGGAGATCACAATTCAAATCTAGAGGGGGGTAGGGTATGTACACCTCCGTAGACTTTAGTAGTCAAATTGTTGCACGTAGGAGATCCCTTGTTCCACAAACAAGGGGGTCTCATACACCAATTTGGTGTCTAGCTTGGTTGTGACCTTAAAAATAGATTATTATTATATGAAACTAAAAAAACCACTGGAAATTGATATTTTCACTCCTAATTTATGCATTGCCTATTAAATATATCACTACCAAAATCATGCTAGAAAGAAGTTAGTATATACACTCCTAATTTATGCATTGTATAAGAAACTAACAAAACCACTACCAAAATCACGCTAGAAAGAAGTTAATACATGCACTCCTAAAAAAAAAAACCACTGGAAGTTGATATTTTCACTCCTGATTTTTGCATTGCCTATTAAATATATCACTACTAAAATCACGCTAGAAAGAAGTTAGTATATACAGTCCTAATTTATGCATTGTATATGAAACTAACAAAACCACCACCAAAATCACGCTAGAAAGAAGTTAATATATCCACTCCTAATTTATGCATTGTATATGAAACTAACAAAACCATTAGAAGTTAGTGTTTCCACTCCTACTTTATGCAGTGTATATAAGACTAACAAAACCACTAAAAATTAGTGTTTGCACTCCTAATTACTACATTGTATATAATATATATGTGCGTCAAAACCTCCTTACTACATTGTATATAAGATATATAAGTGTCAAAACCAACCTCTGTTCATTATATATGCGATATAATATCAAAACCAAAAGTATAACGATTTAGCACCCAAATTCATGTATACATAGTAAAACACCAAAAACGAATATTTAAACAAGGTTGTGTGGCAGCGCAGCCCCTGCCAACGAGGTTAGAAAGCAAATTGTGGAAAATGGGGTCCAATTGTAAATGAAACAAAGTGTTCGGTGCAAAATGTATATCACGGAAATGTTGTGTGCAACATGTATATCACGGAAGATGGGGAAAAAGTAAATGAGGGTTGGCAGGCAGAGCACCATCTATTTTTTGAAAGTATATAGCAAACCTATTTTTTTTTAAAGTATATAACAAAGTAAATAATTTTTTTACAGTGCAAGAATAAATTTGGAAATTTAAATGCATTTTCCATATGGACTAGTGAAAGATAAAAATATACGATGACATAAAATTAATAGGAGATAAGAAATATAAAAAATTTAAATGCATTTGTGAACATGGGGTATAAGTAAATGACGGTTTCATTGTTGAGCACCATTTATTTTGAAATATATAAAAAAAGAAAACTGTGTAACATATAAAAGAGTAAATGTCTTTGACATACAAACTGGTGAAGGATAAGAATAAAAGTTTGTAACATTTTAAAAATTAAATGCATTTGTCATACAGAGTGGTGAAAGATAAGAATAGAGTTTGTAACATATAAAAAATTTAATGCATTTTTATTTGAAATCTGTCAAAAAATAAAAGCTTGTTACATACTGCTGGAAATTTTGAAGTATACAAAAAAATTAAAGTTTGTTACATATAAACCAGAATTTCAATGTGTTTGTCATGTAGACTGGGATTGGGGCTCCCGCGGACCATTAGAGAAATATGTACAAGAAACAAGATCGTGGAAAGAAGACAGAGTGCAATAGCTGCAAAAGAAAATAAATGGAAAGGTATAAGTGTTTTCCTATACATCTGTATTTAAGAAAATGGAATAACTAGGTTGATAAACAAAGAAGGATGTGATGAGTAAACTTACAGTGAGGGTACATATGATCCCTTTGGCTATTTTATTGCGGCTGTCGTTTCATTGATGTCGCCAACGATTACAATTTCAAGGATGTCCTCCACGACTGTTGGAATGCTGGAAACTACCTGTTGCCTTTTGTCGACGACATGTTTCAATTGCCTTTCAAGCCATTCTTCAATGTAGCCTCTCATCGGGGCAACGATGATCTCATTCTTGATTTTTATGTTGAAAATATCGTTTTCTAATTCTCGGAAGTCGATAGAAAGATTAGAGAGAGCCTGATGAATTTCCTCATTATATATTTCATATTTGACTAGCCAGTCGTGGACGTGAGCTTGATCAAATTGAAGGATGTTGTAAAACTTTTGTAGAGAGAAGGTCTTAAACATAACAACTTGTTTATCAAACTCTTTCCTGGTTAAGGGCAAGGATTTTGCGATTAGGTGGGGGTATTGGAAGTCGTAGGTTTTCCTGGCTAAGTCTATATTTGACATCTTTGTGAATAATATATCTTTCTTCGATATGGCTTGTTCACATGACTGAACAATGAGATGCAGGTTCATTACTTTTTCTTTCCAACATGCACTCAATTGGCCAATGCGATTTTTTGATGGAAGATCTTCTTCTCTTCTTTTTGTTTCTGTCATATTGTTGACAATCTTGCCAAAATGGATGACCGTTTTTAAAAAGGAATTTTCTTCATCTTTTAATTCGTCCTGCAAAAGCTCGAGCAAGTTATGTGCCCTGGTTCCAAGGGAAGTGATGGTTTGTGATATTTTCCATGCCTTGGTAACCAGTTCCCCTCTTTTTTTGATATTGTTCTCCACATATCCTTTACAGGATGCGAGCAGAGTGGAGGATGCTTTTACATTGGGTGCAGGGGTGCCAGGCATGGCTATAAAGGATCGACAAGCAATGGCATAGGAATGAAAGCGTATTCCAATTCCTTGATTCAGTCCTTCAGTCTGGCATTCTCGGTCTCGATGCCTCCAATGGAATCATGAAGTGCTTCTCCGATCGCAGTGTGAAGTTAACAGATTTGGGACGACCATATGTTGATAACGTCAACCTCTGAACGAGATTTGCCTTTCTTATTTTTAACATTTTTTTTTTCTGAATTATCAATTTTTTGTTTCGGCTATAAAAAACAGCGCTCTGGAACACGAAGGATTCATCTTCGTCAAAATTTTCGATAACGGATATGTCCATTGGATGGCTATGGTGGATGACATCTCCGGGCTGATCAAGGAAACAAATCATGGTATCCAGATCAGTGTCAAGTTCCATGTTCTCACTCTGAATTTTCGGCTCTTCCGCTTACCCCACATTTTTTTTTCTCTTCTTCTCTACTGGAAGCTTGTGAGAACTATCAATTTTAGAGTGAGGAGGGTCATTATCTCCTCCTTTGTTAGAAGAACTCTGGGTTTCTTTGTTGCTATGATGGGTCGTTGGAGAGATGCTCTGAGATGTAGTACTTTTTGGAGTGGTATTTGTGGATTGAACACTCTTGTCACTAGGGACTTTCCCCTGTTGCGTGTACAATTTAGTGCATCTTTGCACTATTTATACCTCGTTGGCATCAGAGGCAGGACCGTTGTCACCACTCTCTGTTTTTGGGCAGGTGTTTATTTACAAAACAATCGTCGAGGCCAAGTGTTTGTAACTGTTGTCTAAAAATATCATATGGGTCGAATCCTCTTATGTCTTCAGCATATCTCAGGTTGGAGATGCTAGAATGTGTTGTGAAATCGTCAATTTTGTTGACATTTTTCAACACGAACTCCCCTATTTTCCAAGGCAGAGGAATGAAATGTTTTTTTTTTCTTCCTTTGGAATATATGGAACCAATATTTGTATTGACGTGCTACTTTTGCAACAAACATTCTATCTGTAATGTGGCATGGAAGTAGAGAAGGTTGTTTCGTGGAGCCAAAAATTCTTATGACAATGTAATTATCCAAATGTTCGAGTGTCCCCTTCTTGTCCAAAAAACTAGTTGTTTGTTCAGATATGTGGGGAGCATCTTCTCCTAACAACAAAACTTTGAAAACAGACAGGAAGCCATTAAAAACCTCATAAAAACAGTGGGAAGCCTTTTGCTTCCACAAGGCCTGGTACAAGAACGTTACTGGGTAGAATTCGTAGTTGACATTCTTGGACAGAGACAGTTGTAGAAATCAACAGGAATGTGCTATTACAAAAACTAAATAGGATGACATATAAAATTTATTTTCTCTTTTGTAGCTTGACAATTGGGAAGATATTTCATGGGAAATTAACCTGCCCCAATAAAAAATGGCTTGTTCATTGACTGTGAAATACAAAATATAAAGATCCATGCAGGAAACAGTAGTTGTGGACTCCTGTCTCGTTATTCTTGTAAACAACCAGGCAATTTTGTGAAATGGATTTCTAAATGAACTAACCTGCATGCTTGTAATATCTTCAAGAACTAGATTCGAGTTTTCCAGAAAAAGGGGCAAGAGGTCCAATCTATTAATATGCTTTGCTAGGAACTGTTTGCAATCTTATCCTCTAAAAATCAATGTTGGCTCCGACAATTTCAGCATCTGGCGGAAGACCTAAGGTGATAAAAAAACAGAAGAGCAGTCCTGTAGTGGAATAATTCTTTTCTCTATAATAAATTTATCGACGCACCAAGAGACCATGTCCTTACAGTCAAAAACCTCAGGGACACAACCTGCATGAGCAATCCCGGAGGTTCAAATTACTTGGTTCTCTGCGACATAGGTTGAGTAATAAGAAAATGCCCTAGACCAGTGGAAGTTTTGGTCCTCACGCCTGAATATGTTCATTGTATCTCCACATAACTGCTTTCGAGTTGATGTCATAGGTTTATGAGAAGGTTGCTTTGCTGCAGATGATGGTTTAAATGAACAGTTAGATCCAATAATGTAACTTTTCGGTAAATGCTTATGAATGGGAAAGATCCTCGAGCCTTTCGCTGATTAATGACAATCTGTAATGGTGGTGCATGATGAATTGTTAGCAGTAAAGTTTATTTATTGCATATTTATAAATGCGAAGGTGGTTGGTACAACGAAGAACAATTAAGGAATGGAGGTTTCATGAACGTGCGAAGGCCACGCTGTGTGAACAAGATTTAATGATTTTGAAATGAACACTCGGAAGGGATAATATAATACCCCCACAAATTTTGGTTAAATGCGCATCGATACGAGATGTCCTCGAGCCTTTCACCCATCAATGATAATCTATAAGGTTTTTGCATGATGACCTGTTAGAATTAAATGTCATTANCTTTTATTATAGACAAGTGCGAAGGTGACGGAGACGACGAAGAGCAAGGAAAGAATGGAAAGCTCTGAAAAGCGATCGAACGGGATTCAAGAAAGGGTTACAGGGATAGTCAGGACAACTGAGTGTTGCACAATCAAATTTCATGTTTCAGAATTTTTGAGTGAAAAATGTGTAAAATGGAAGAGATCACGATGGGCCAGTTCAGCGGTCGGTTTGTATATTTGCGGAATTTTGGCAAAGTGGCTAAGTATGGAATAGGGAAATTGCTAATTGCATGCATAGCAATAAGATCTTATATATAATTTCCAGCTGCTAATTGCAAAGGGGCGTGGGCAGAGGAAACAACGACTAGGAACTGAATATTTCTTCAACCCGCCAAACCGACGATCCACCAAAGAAATTTGAACAAATGACGAAGTATGGAAAGCGGATGGACGGGCTTCAAAATCGGGTGACAATAGTTCCACTAAATATGCGAGGACCCAACGGTTAAATTGTATTTCTCGGAAGTTTTCAGTGCAAAAATGTGCACCACGGAAGAGGGCATGATAGGTGGACCGTAATATGGAAGAGGGTATGATCTAAGAACGGTCGTAAATTTGTATATTGCGGAAGTGACGGTACTGTTTGCAGGCCATGGAAAAACAAAAGTCCAATGTAGAGACCACCTAGCGAGAATTCGCAGTTGGAGAAGTTTCTGGTTATGGAATGGGGAAGCACTCGGTCGGTGTCGCGATAAAAGAGCACGAGTGCAGTTGTGAACCCGCAAAACCGCCCATGCGCTGAGCAATGTTGACCTGACCAGCATGCAAGCCCGTCTGTCAATTTGTATATCGCGAAACTTTGGGTGCCAGTTGCGGGACAGGGAACAATATAGGGTCCATTTAAAGAAAGGGGAAGCGGTCGTTGGAAACGCGTGAATCTGCGAAGCTACAGAGAAAGGCATTTTCGGGAGAAAAACGATTAAGTAAGCAGGAAGAGAAACTAGATGGAATAAAAGAGTGGGAAAATAGAAAGGCGGAAGGCAGTTTTCGTAAGCGCAAATTGGTTTCAAAGAAGCCCCATTGTTGGAAAACCATGATGTTCTACTAATTGTCAGCAAATGCGTTGTTGAAGATTAGATTATATTACAATGTGTGTGTGTAACTATGTTCTTTATACATTCTTCCATGACTGTAACATATTAACTTAACTACTAAACTTCATTTTCTACTAATTGTCAGCAAATGCTTTGTTGAAGATTAGATTTTATTGGAACGTGTGAGTGTAACCGCGTTCTTCATACACTCTTCCATGAGTGCAACATATTAATTCAAGTATTAAACTTCTTGCATTATGGGTTGTTAGCATTAAAACTTAATAATTGCATGTCTAGAAACAAGAATAACGGTTTTGCTGCAACATTGTACATTGGTATTACTATGTTCTATCTGCATTATGAATATAATTGAATGTTGGTTTGAAATTATGTAATCCATTTTTTGTTTGCATAAAAAGCTGGTGGATTCACACAGTACATTGGCATATAATTTTTAGATGTTGCATCTTAGAAAAGATAAGCTAAGTAAGCACAATATTGAAGAAGTACGAGAGCACTGAACCATGCAAATTAGAACATGCGTTAAACCCAGAAAAGAGGCAGCAACGAAGAGTCGAAGGAAAATATTTTTTAATAGAAAATGCATTTAAAAAAATAAGAAAAACAATGAGTATTGTACATCTATCCTTAGAAATTGGACCCATTTCTTTGGGACAAAACATTGAAGGTATCTACGAAAAACATAGGCACGAGATCCGCAGTATGCAAGATCTTTGCAGTTTTCTCCTCGATGAATCATCTTGTGCTGAAATTGATATTTTTCACAAGATTCCCCTGAGGAAGAAGACGAAAATGGTTGCAGGGCAAGTGGAATAGCCCTTAGCTGAAACCACCTTTGCATAGTCTGAAAAAATCCAGTGGCACAACTTGCACGTGCAATTCCAGAGGCCCAAATTAGTCCATTCTGGGCAGAAGGAGATGACTAGTAGGAAAATGCCTTGCAGCAGCGAGAGTTTTGGACCTGATTCCCGAAGATGTTGATCAATAATTTTTTGTCTTGAAATATATCTCTGGGAGCAACAACATATCATTGCTTTACAGTGAAACTCTTTCGTCCAGAACGGACTAATTTGGAACTCTGGAATTCCTACTTTCGCGCTGCAAAGTGGTTGTTGCGTTCATCGTCGGTTTCTTTTCTGAAACTCCTTTTAGTTTTGTCATCACCGCCATCATCGAGCTAGGAAGTTATGTTCGTTATGGTTGATTTCAATTTGGGCGTAGGAGTGGGAAGATTCTCTACATTGCCATCATCCATTGTCGTATCATCGTTCATCAGATCATCTTCTTCTAGGTCGGAATTCATGGCATCAACTTCTACGACAACCATGAATGCAAGTGGGCAGGTTCTCTAAGCATCCAGGGTTGCCATGGAATTTTTTGGCTTGAAATATATCTCTCGGTATACCAAGGGACCATCTCCTTGTTTGTTCCTGGGTGGAGGGAGATGAATAGTAAGAATATGCCCTGGAATAGTGGAACCTCTGGCCATTATGCCCCAATGTGTTTACTGTGTGTGGAGAGAACTGTTGCCAGAAGTTATTAAGAATTTTTGTTTCCTTGAGATGATGTTTGAAATGAAAACCGAGGAGGGATAATATAACCCTCCACAAATTATGGTTTAATGTGTATCAATGGAATATGTCCTCGAGCCTTTCGCTGATCAATGACAGTTTCCAGGGTTGGTGCGGAATGAGCTGTCACCATCACAACTCACTAATTTCACAATTAGAAAAAAGTGTGAACATGGCAGTGACGAAAAAAAGAGATTAAGAATTAGAAATTTCTTAGAAGGACCAACCCGTTCGTGCACAAAAAAAAAAGATTGCATCGCCTTTCAAATGAATACTTGGAAAGGATAACATACTTGTGCGCAAATCTTAGTTTAATTCCTAGTAACGACAAATCTTCTCTAGATTTACGGACATTAATGACAATATTAACGGTTCCTACAAGATGGCTACTAGCATTAAAGCTTAATTATTTCATATCTGGAAACAAGTACGAAGGCAACGGTGATGGCAAAACAGATTCCAAGAAATACCAAAGTATGGAAAGCGGTCGGGTGGGTTACAAAAGAAAAAAGGCAGAAGATATACCCAGGAGACGTGAAGGGTTGATGGTCATATTGAATCTCAGTGACAGATACCAGGCATCAATTTGTCTGTCGCGGAATTTGTAAATTGACAAGCGGACCTGCAGGTCATCTCGCTCAACACTACACTTTCATTGTTCAGTATCCTCCAAATAGAACTCAGAGTTCCACCATATACAGATTGACAAATGGAATTGAGGGCTGGCGGGTTCAAGATTTCCATTGTTTAGGTATGGAAATCGCTATCAACTATCTAACATATCTAAAAACATTATTTTCAATACTAAATTATTAATATTACATATTGATCTTGCATAATTTTATTAGACAAGAAAGTTTGTACAATCTGGTCGGGCAAGTTATTTAAAAGTTTTGCAACAAATGAACAATACATAGTAGACATGTACTTTTATAAAGTATGGACATGATATTTTATAGAACATATGTGGATCCCTCATTCCATACTTAAGCACTTTTTCGATTACGTGTTCTCGGTCTGGCGGGCTGAAAATTGAGCCTCTATTGTTCTATGTCCTACAAATAGCAACCATACTTTCGCGATATACAAATAGACAGGCGGACTTGCGGGTTGGTTGGTTGAACGTTGCATTTTTATTATCCCGTAGTGATTCTGTATTAATTCCATATTTAGCCATTTTTTTGGATCGAGGGCTCTCGGGCTAGTGGGAAAAAAATTGGGCACTTTTATTGTTCTAGAACATATGCGGATCCCTCATTCCATACTTGGGCACTTTTTGGATCGCGAGTTCGCAGCCTGGTGGGCTGAAAATTGAGTATCTATTGTTCCATGTCCTACAAATAGCACCTATAATTCTGTGATATACAAATTGACAGGCAGGCTTGTGGACATGAGTCTCTATATAAAGTATGGACATGATATTTTACAGAGCATATGTGGATCTCTCATTCCATACTTAGGCACTTTTTGGATCGCGGGTTTGCGGCTTGGGGGGCTGAAAATAGAGTCTCTATTGTTCTGTGTCCTACAAATACCACCCAGACTTCCGCGATATACAAATTGACAGGAGGACTTGTGGGATGCTTCGTTGAACATTGCATTTTTATTGTTCCGTAGTGATCCCATATTAATTCCATATTTAGCCACTTTTTTTGATCGAGGGCTCTTAGGCAGGCTGGCTGAACATTGCACTTTCATTGTTCCGTGTCCTCCAAATAGCACTTGGACTTCCGCGATATGCACATTCACAGATGGACTCGAGGGCCAACGGGTTCAAATCTGTCATTGTTTAGGGATGGCAATCCCTATCAACTATCCAACATATAAAAAAACATTATTTTCAATACTAAATTATTAATATTACATATTGATATTGCAGAATTTAAGCAGAGGACAAAGTTTGTCCATTTTGGTGGACCGACTGATATANACACGTGGCCGTGTTATCCAACTGCTACCACTATAACCTCCAGGTGTGCCCACGATGCCCCTTACGTGACACACATTGTAAGTCGGGGGGAATTGAACTCGAAACCTCATGGAACTTCATTTTCACGGAACTTGCCAATTGAGCTGCCCCCCGGGGGCCGTATGGACATGAGATTTTATACAACGTATGCGCATTCCTTATTCCATACTTAGGCACTTTTTGGATCACGGGTTCGAGGTCTGGCGGGCTGAAAATTGAGGTTTTATTTTTTCGTGCCCTACAAATAGCATCCAGACTTCCGCGATATGAAAATTGACAGGTGGACTCGGGCTGGTTGGCTGAACATTGCACTTTTATTGTCCCATAGCGATCCCGCATGAATTCCATATTTAGCCATTTTTTTTTATCGAGGGCTCTGGGGCTGGCAAGATGAAAATTGGGCCTCTATTGTTATGCGCTGTACAAATACCACTCACAATTTCGCGATATACAAATTGACAAGCAGACCTACGAGTTGGTTGGCTCAACATTGCAGTTTCATTGTTTTGTGTCCTCCAAATAACACTCTGAGTTTCGCGATATACAGATTAACAGATGGACTTGAGGGCTGGAGGGTTCACGTTTGCCATTGTTTACAGATGTTAATCCCTATCAACTATCTAACATATCTAAAAACATTATTTTCAATACTAAATTATTAATATTAAATTTTGATATTGCAAAATTTAATTAGACGAGAAAGTTTGTACAATCTGGTTGGGCGACTGATATAAAAGTTTTCCGACAAACGACGAATACATAGTAAACATGTACTTTTAGAAAATATGTACGACATTTTATAGAGCATATGCGGATCCCTCTTTCCATACTAGGGAACTTTTTGGATCGCGGGTTCTCAGCTTGGTGCGCTGAAATTTGAGCCTCTTTTGTTCCGTGTTCTGCAAATATCACCCAAACCTCTGTGATATACAAATTGACAGGCAGACTTGTGGACTCCACGTCTGGCGGGTTCAAGATTGCAATTGTTTAGGGATGCTCATCCTATCTAACTTTATCTAAAAACATTATTTTCAAATACTAAATTATTAATATTAACTATTGATATTGTACAAGTGAATTACATTAAATTATTAAAGGATGTTAAATCGCTTATTTAAAAAAAAATGAAGCAAACAAAAGAAAGTTTTTTTTTAATTCTATCACCGCAAGCATAACAAGGACCAATTTGAATTTTAAGGCCCTCTTGTTCATATGATAGCACAATTTCACTCCGCACAATATATATTCGTTGATTTCAAATTATTCAAGGATATTAATTTTGCCAAGTTCATCGAATAAGCAAAAATGCCAAAACAACGACCAATTTGAATTTTAAGAGCCTCTTGTTGCTATGATAGGACAGTTGCACTTCACACACTATATATTCGTTGATTTCAAATTATTTCAGAACAATAATTTGACCAAGTTCATCGATCAAGGAACCCTGCTAAAGCAAGCCACATAGTACATTTGCATCACAACGCCATAGAAATTATCAGGCGGATCTGCGAGCCAGCTGGCTTAAAAATTCAATTATATTGTTCAGTTTCCTCCAAAGAAAAGTTGGAGTTCCACGATATACAAATTGACAGACAAAGCAGATAACCAGGAACCAACCATACTTTAAACACGCTGCAAGTAAGTTCCCAGAAGGTTACATAGAGCAGAACCCATCGACCTTTGCACCAAACAATTTGATATACAAATAAAAGACGTCGTTGCATTCGTTTTCTCTTGCATTTGATATATGTTCCCAGTAGGAAATAACCAGGAACATGCGATATATGGGGATTACAGAGATATGGGCCAAGTCCAATGAACATTCATCTAGATGTTGAACAAATGTTACAGAGATAGATGAGGCATTTTTGTTTCCTGCCGAAGTTTGATATATATATATATATATATATATATATATATATATATATAT
>SNQJ01S0074289.1:48809-63331 GCA_010110895.2 Picea sitchensis | reverse complement strand
TTACTTGAATCAAAACCCTATACACTGCACCAAATTACTAACAATAACCTTACTGCATTAATGTGATTTTAATTTGTCCGTAGAAGCCTCTTTGTCAACCATTGACATAAAGACGTTTCACCTTATCGTTTTGACCGTCACAAGAAAAGATGGATTAATAAATGTTAAAAAAAACGAAATAGTGTGAAGACAGCGATGTGAAAAGCTTGAAATGTTTTTACATTTTATTGTTATAAATTATTGATATTTTAACTTCCAACATCTACCCAAAAGCTTATTGCGGAGCTATCACGGGAAAGGACGGACCGATTTCATTGTTGTAAAATATTGAGACTTCAACTTCCAACATCTACCCAAAAATTTACTGCGGAGCTATCACGGGAAAGGACGGATCGAATCCCGATGGATTAATGTCAGTCAGTGGCATCTCCTGGAAGACTGACATCTCCTGGAAGGAGAGAGCCACATTTAGAAGCCCCAATCAAGGATACGATGAAACGCCATTTCATATGAAATCGAAATCGATCTGAATAAACTGACTGCGTAGGACACTGAGGTGCGTGGGGATAGTATGGCAGTCACTGTCATTTCCCCAGCTGCAGTAACTGTGAGATAAAAAGAGGGATAATCAGTGGAACTCTCCACACTCTCCGCCAAGAAGGGCATACCTCGTTAATAATCATTTGAAGAATAACGTGTTTGAGGATTCAAATTCAGAGGTGAAGATGGCGAAGAAGGAGCCTCAGCCTCGCACAATTGTATGGTTCAGAAGGGATCTTCGAGTGGAAGACAATCCTGCCCTGACAAACGCAGCGAGGGGGGATGGCACTGTAATCCCCCTCTACATTTGGTGTCCCAAAGAAGAAGGCGAGTTCTACCCTGGTCGAGTTTCCAGGTGGTGGCTAAAGCAATCTCTCATTCATCTCCATCACTCTCTCCAGGCACTTGGCTCCCCTCTCGTAATGATTAAAGCGCAACAAACCACTCTTTCTGCCCTCTTGGACTGCTGCAGATCCACTGGCGCTACTCGGATCTTTTACAACCATCTCTACGGTGAGTTCAGTTCAGGCCTCATTTCCTTACCCGATCAGTTTTCATAGGTTATAATTAACCATGTTTGACTAAAGTCAGCCACACTGCTCATTACCCACATCTGAATTAGCATGTTAGATTGTGGGGAACACTGAAATTTAGAGGAAACTTGCACACTTTAGTTTCGACATTAATACTCTTCTCTAGGAAATGCCTTTCATGTGAGTAAAAAAGTGGATGATAAAAAGGATTCCCATGTTCTATGAACAATTCCAAAACACACAATTGTTAAACAGTTTCAAAACATACAATTATTACATGGATCTGACCTTTTTAATAGGGATATCGAAAATCATGCTATACTATTTTTAATGATGCGAATGTGTTTTGCCAGCATATATGATTACTGATTCGCCAGCTCTATTACTGTGGTTCTGCCTTCACACATGGGATTCATAGGTCATTGGCTGAAAACCTTATTGGGAATTACACTGCCCACAGAAATGAAATGAAATGAAAGTATTATTGTATAGGCCTCACACCGCCCACAGATGCCACGGACACATGTGTCAAAGTTAGCTATTGTATAGGCCTCCTTTAAATTTCCCATGGCTGGTACAGATCTCCGAATACAAACGGTGAGACTGAGCTGGGCTGAATTTCAATTTATTTTAACCGAAATTTACTAGTCTAATTTTCCAAAACCTACTTCTAGTCGTCAGTTCGGGCCATGTTAAAAGTTAGGGGAATCTATATCGTCAACCCTTTTTAGCTTGAAATTTTGATTAAATCTTCTTGCAGTGCTTGAAGAGGGTGGGATCCTTTCCATCTTTCTTGGGCCTTCTGGACTCTTTCAAGCAATCTTGTTCCTCTATCATCATAGATTAGCTCCTCAAGTTTTCCTTGTAATACAAAAGCAAGTCCGATAAAGGGATAAAATTAAATTTCAAAGAGGCAAAATATTTCTCCTTGATATGCTGGACCAGCAGAAAAGGAGTCAAGATGTCTATCTAGCTTTAGTTTCTTTAGGGTCTTTTAGCTATTTTTCTTTTTATTTGAAGTGAATGGATTTTTGATCTTCGGAAGTGAGGAGTTCTTTCACGGAATTCAGAGATGGAACCTGCCATATGATTGTCCTTTTTTACCTTTTGAGCATCCTTTTTAAGTGTAGTTTAAACATAGTATCCAATTTCTTATATCAAGTAGGTGTTTTCCAATTGGTATTCTGAAGGATGCACCCCAAAAGAAGCCTAATAAGATCCCATTAAAAGAAACATAAGTTGTACAGCCTGACAGTCACAACGCCGAAGCTAATAAAAGCCCAAAAGTCAAAGTGCCTATACCGCATAGGGCCCAAAGGTTGGTATGGATATACCACTGTCTCCTAATCTTTTAGAAGTTGCAGCTCATGTTTTATGGGGTTTAGAAATAGGTTTAGAAATAACCCGCTCTATTAGTGATAATATTACTTGTGAGCATCTTTTTTTCTATTCTTAGTGCATCCATCCATCCTCCAGGGACAGTAGTGCTAGTGCTTGGTGCTACTTGTGGATCCAAGTCTATCAACTTTGTTGTTGCTCAAGTGAACACCTTCCAATTTTAATGAAATTGGCTAATTCAAGTGTTAAAAGAAGGCATAAAGCTTAACATGCCTAATCAGTGGTTCTGGCTTGAGTGAAAGGTACTTTTTTACTAAGATCATGACATATGAGTTCAACAGTGAACACCATCAACATCAGGGTACATAGAGGGCTTGGTGCTCTTGATTAAATGCCAATCCCATACCCTTGTACATGACAGAATCCATTCCTGAAATGCTGCAATCCTGCCAATCCTGGAAACTGTGAAGTCTGTTAATCTTTGAATGGATATGAACAAATTTTTTTTCATATGAAATCTGATGAGGTTGGAACCATTCTCAAACATCCCAGAACTTTTTAGTTCCTTGGAGAAAAATCGTAAACTTTTATTAGATATAAAAAGTATACTTTCTGCAGATACATGTTCCAGCATTTCAAAAGATAAAAACAAAACCAAACCCAAGGCAGAAAGCCAGTACTTCCTATTTGCCTCGTCATAGATCCAAGTCTTACATAACAGTCTTCATTGAAGCAAAAGTCTTTGAGTTTCAAACTCCAAATAGACATTATTCCTGCTTTCACTAAATCTAGGCTCGTAACAGATCTATATATATTCATGCTTTCACGTATAATCCTCAAAAGGAGACTCATAACCATGCCAAAATGGTATTCTGGATTTTAAAAACCCCACCAAACAACTTAACAGTTTCAAAGAGTATTTAAAATATACAATTTGTTGTTGAGAAATTTAGCCTCGACAGGAATTTCTTGCACAGGCTTCAGTATGAATGTGCAGGAAATGGTTCGAGACATTTCGTAATTGATGACTTTTGTCTTCTAGCACAAAGTCATAGTTGATAGCTTTTGTCTTCTAGCAGACTAGCACAAAGTCATATTTGATGGCTTTTGTCTTGTAGTGCACAAGTCAAGAAGACACATTGGAATTGTCTTCCTCCATTACAATAGTAGTGTTGTATTTGAATTCTAGAGTTTGTATCTTATTTGTCTTCTGTATTAGGTGGTTGGAACCTTTGAGTGTGAGGAACATACACTTGAGAGAGGTGGAGACCAAAAGAAGAGGGAGAGTGCATCTGAGAGGAGAAAGTGTAGATCCACTGTAGAAAATAGCAAGTGGGAATCCATACAACAATAGCACTGTATAGTCGTACAGCTGTAGCTGCTGCATTCTTTCATCAACAGAGCAATACTTCTATTTCAACAGGTTATACTTCTCTGTTATGTAGTGTTTTGTTTACTGTACAACTGCTAAGTTACAATAAACTGTGGAGGTACCTTGTAAGCTTTGATCATTGGAATGATAAGTTGATTTGAAGGGGAAAATCACTGTGCATATGTGTTGTTCATTTATTGCTTCCGTTGTTTATTTTTCAGCTATTGTGTGATTAATGCTATGGTTTGAAATTTATTTCTGCAGTAATTAAATTCAACAATCTACTTGTTTGATTGAGATCATAAGGACTTTAGTCACCTAGGGTTTAAGAAATTTACATGGTATCAAAGCCTGGCTCTGATTGAGATCCTCAAGGGTTTACAACACTAGATCAACTGCCAGAAACAAGGAGGCTCTGATTGAGATCCTCAAGGGTTACAACAGTAGATCAATTGTTGGAAACAAGAATTGGCGGTTAGAGGGTTTCATTATTGTTGCTTGAAGGACTAAGCACTCTTGCAAGGCAGATTTTTGTTTTATTTTCAGATCTGGGAAGCTTGTGTAGTAGATCTCAGAGACGGCAGTAGCTAACCTTAGATTCGAGGACAGATTGGATGGTGCCTCCAACTTCTTGCCCTGGAAAGTCAGGATAACACTGCCATTGGAAGAAAATGATCTCTGGGATATTGTCAAGGATGTTGTGCCTTCAGATCCGCAGCAATTGGCAGTCCACAAGAAAAAAGAAATGAAGGCCAAGCGAATGATCTTGGATGCCGTGAAGGATCATCTGATTCCTCACATATCCGAGAAGACAACGACGAAGGAGATGTTTGATGCCCTGGTTAGCCTCTACTAGAGTGAGAACATAAACTTGAAGATGATATTGTGGAACAAACTCAGATCTATAGAGATGACCAGATCAGATTCAGTCACCAATTACTTGATGAAGATCACAACTATTCGTGATCAACTTGCAGCAGTTGGGGAGAAGATTGCAGATGCAGAGCTAGTGAACATGGCACTAAATGGATTCTCAGCTTCATGGGAACCATTTGTCAAGGGTATTTGTTCTTGTGAGAACCTTCCTAAATTTGAGAGGCTTTGGGATGACTGCATCCAAGAGGAGACTTGGATGGAGTCAAAGGCCAACAAGAAGGATGATGACGACAACCTAGCTCTAATTGGAAACAAAGAAGGGTAGAGGTAAATGACCCAACAAGGGTATGGGAAAGAGTGAGGAGTCAACCTCCTAGCTAGGGAAGAAGGACTTGAGTAAAATCAAGTGCTTCATATGTCATAAGCATGACCATTATGCATCACAGTGTTCGGAGAAGAAGAAAGGTAAAGGGAAGCAACAGTAGCAGAATCATGTAACAGTCTCAACTGAAACTGAGATGAGCGAGTTTACCTCCAATTTCGAGAATGATTTCTCGATGGTATTTTGCCTTTCTACCAGTATGGTTCCAATGAATGTTTGGTATGTGGACAGTGGAGCATCTAGGCATATGACATCAACCCGAGAGTTATTTTCAAGTCTAAAAGAGTACATCTCAGGAGTTCAAGTTGAGCTTCGTGATGATGCCAAGTATCCAGTAGTAGGAGTTGGTACCATTCCTTTCAAACTCCAGTCAGGTATTTTTCTAGATTTTGACGACATGTTGTTTGTTCTAGGTCTCAAAAAGAATTTGCTTTCAGTTTCGATTATGGAAGATAATTGCTTTGCAGTAGAGTTCAAGAACCACCAAGTCCTTATCAAACCGAAGGAGTCTAGCACATAATCAACTCAGGTGATAGGAGTTAGGGAAGGCAACTTGTACATGTTAGAGGGTGAACTTGTTCAAGCCCTAGTTCATAACACAGACAACTTGTGTGAGTTATTGCACAAGAGGATGGGGCACTTGCATTACAGAGCGTTGCCTATTTTGAGGGAGATATTCACAGGTCTTCCAGAGTTCAGCATTGAGCAATAGGGAATATGCAAAGGGTGCGTGCTTGGCAATCATGCCAAGGATGCTTTCCCAAGCAATGAGCACAAGTCTAAGGGGATTCTAGACCTAGTACATTTAGATGTATGTGGACCGATGCCAATAGGATCAATCACAAGGAGCATGTACTATGTTTCCTTCATGGATGACTTCTCTCGCAAGACATGGATCTACTTCTTAAAGACAAAGGATGAAGTCTTTAGCAGGTTTCAGGAGTTCAAAGCTCTAGTTGAGAACCTGACAGGGAAGAAGATCAAAGTTTTGAGATTGGACAATGGGGGTGAGTATACCTCCAACGAGTTCAATGATTTTTGCAGGGAAGTAAGAATCAAGAGGGAATTGACTGTTTTGTACAACCCATAGTAGAATGGGGTTGCAGAGTGGAAGAATCAATCCATCATAGGGGTTGCTAAGGCCATGATTCATGATCAGGAATTGCCGATGTTTCTTTGGGCAGAAGCATGCAATACAACAGTCTACTTCCAGAACAAGTGTCCTTGCAGGATCTTGGAGGACAAGACACCAAAGGAGGCATTCACTAGTGTGAAACCAGAAGTGAGTCATTTTTCGCATTTTCTGTTGTCCAGTCCATATTCATATACTTGTAGAGAAGAGGACCAAGTTGGAGCCCGCTAGTAGGAAGGGTTTATTTGTGGGTTACAATGAGACTTCAAAGGATTAAAGGGTCTATATTCTAGAGCAGAGGAAGACAACCATGAGCATGGATGTAAAGTTTGAGGAGGACTTCGCATCCAGGAAGTCACATGAGCCCATTCCAGTGACAGGGGACGAGGAACAAGAGGCTCCGAAGGTTGAACCAGGGTCACCATAGTCACCCAGTTTAGTACAAAAACCTTCAGGAGAGGAAGAGGAGACAATAGCCTTTTTCTGTTCTGTTAGGAGACCTCGATGGTTCACTCAAACCTTGAGGGATGCTTAGGAGTATGTTAAGACTCCTAGGAGCACATTGAGGGAGAGTAGGCCTCCTAAGAAGTTTCCAAACTACATGGCATTGATGAACAACATCATAGATTTAGAGACTTCTAGTTTTCAGGAGGCAACAAACCAATAGGTTTGGCGGGATGCCATGGTGGAGGAGTACACCTCCATCATGAAGAGTGATGTTTGGGACTGTTACCCCCTCAGATTAGGGGTAACTAAGGAGATCATGTCTCAAGGCCCATACGTAGCAGGCATGGAATGCTTAGAGCCAGATTGACTAGCAGAGCCCCATAGGGCCCCTCCTATATTGACTTGCACCATCAGTCATCACCAGCAACAAAGCAACATCCATCACACCGGCCTGGCCCTAGAGGACAACAGGTTTTGCTTCATGAGGTAATAAGTTTGGTTTCATGGTAGGTGTCACTTTAATGATCGAAGCATTTGAATATGTTGCAAAGAATCCTTTCTTGATTACAGAACGTTTGCTTGGAAATTATACCTTTTGCCTTATTTAACCTTGGTGGTGTCATTATGTCCTAGTAAGTTGGTGATCCTCGGGAATGGGGTGCTACTGGGGGGTTCCTTGAAGAGTCATCATATCATTCCCGATCATATTTATCACTTTCCATACTTCATTTTGTCTCCTCATCTTTTGGTTTTTCAGGATTGTACCTCATTTCATGGGAAGAAGGGGCTGAAGGCCCAAAGGGGAATGTAGTTGGCGAAAGATAAAAACCAATCATAAACCTTCCAGATGCTCACCCTAGGATCCCGAGAACAATGAAACATTTCTTGAAAAAATGAGGGACCCGTAAAATAAATAACTAATTAATCAATCATGCCAACCAAGTTAGAGTGTATGTGGGCCATGCATTTCCTTTTTAGTGCCCCTTATTGTCTTCAACTTGGAATCATGAAGGAAATGGTCTTATTGCTTGATATATGGCTTTGGGAAGCCCCTCCACATTCCTCCATCACCAACGACCTCCTCTTTGTGCCAAAATGTCCCTTAAAGGCGTGACGTCCATATGAATTAGGTTTTTTCTTATGTGCAAAAGTGAATTTTTAATGAATTGTTTAATATTACTTTGTTAAAGGGGCAAGATTAGGGTTATTGACCCCTAGTCTTGTGGTTTACCCCTAAATATGTGGACAAGTCACCTTGGTGACATTTTGTATAAATAAGAGATCATAAGATCTCATTATAACATAACTCTCCCTCCTGTGAGAAGTATTGGTCTGAAATTTTCGCTATCTTTGGCAAATGGTCTCTCTTGTGCTATTGTTTATGGTTATCTCTTGATGTTATGGTTGATGGAAGTGATGTGCTAGCCTTGGAAGGCTTCTCTCTTGCTATTGTGGTGGATTATCTTAGCATTTTTCCTTGAATGGGTATGGTTTTTACTTTCATGCTATCATTTGTTTCAAGTCAAGGTTATTGTGCTAGGCGCTAGGTGGCAAGTATAAGGGCATACACCCCCACCATAGTCTTCATCATTTTATGCTTCATATTATTGGTTAAACAAGGGTTTGCTAAGAGAAGTATCAGGGCATATTGTTGATTTTTCATAAGCTAGGTTAAGCATGTAGTTCATTTAATTTCATCATGTCTTAACCATAAACAAGAATGTTGCAGCAACCAAGATCACAAGAAGAAACACCATGCACAAGAACACAAGATATATCCTGGGAAACCCTTCTCAAACAAGGGAGAAAAACCCAACCAAATTCCTTTGCTATATTCTTCAAGAGAAAGACCTTTCACCACTAGGAATGACTTAGCACACAAGAGGGTGCTTAAGCCCTAGAATACTAGCGCCCAAGAGAGGTGCGCACCTTTGCCAAAGAGAAGTACTTTCTGAAATTTCCAAAACATGTGAGAAGGATATGATTCTACAATGGAGAATCATCTCATACTTATATTAGACTTTGACCAATTAACAAGGGTGTCTATTGGCACAACAAGGCCGACCTCTCTAAGTCAAATATACCTTTTATTATATTTATTATTTATTATATTTAATATTAATATTAATATTAATTATCTTTTACATTAATTATTAATCACATTAAGGTGGGGCCGACCTGTACCCTTTACATAACAATTAGGGTTAGAGGTAGGTCTGACTCTTGAACAATATATATAGCAAAGGCTTTGATACACCCACTAGTGCTCATCCACTAGGGGCACATCCATAGGGATGTCATAGATCTGATTCACTGCATTACACAGATGAACCAGATCTTCACATGTTCACCTGTGCTCGTCCACAGGCACATCCACTCTACAGATCTGCTTTCCCACTGCCACCGACAGGGGAATCATCTGGAGTTTTCTCGTCAACTCTGCTGCTCAGAGGAGGCCATCACATCATCTTCATTTCTGTTCCATGACGATGTGCCCATCACTTTTGGGATTTCCCACGTTCACCTTGTGCTCAGCCACAGGCACGTCCTAACTCAACAGATTGCTTTTCACCCAGATAATCATCTGGAGTTCTTCTCACTCACGTCATGGAGGAGGTAATCTCTACGTTCCTGACTCTGTCCCAGGCAGGAACCATGAACCCTTCATAGGGGCTCTCTCTCAGATTTGTAAGCTGAGAGAAAGGTTTTACATAGCTGCTATGTTCCACATCTCACAGGTTTGTAAGCTGGAGGATGTCTCCCATAGCTACATTCGTCAACACATACGCCCTCTTAGCTTAAACCCTAGCTAGAGAAACTTGCCTTGGGGAGTAAGAGGGTTTACACCCCCAAGGAGGTAGCTTCGCTAGCTCTTTCTTTGCATGACCCCATTAACCCAATTGTTAAGAGCACTAGTCATTTATTATTGTTTTGGAGATATAAAATCATTGCCTTGGGAAATGTGATTTTTGCGAATTATAAGTCTATCTCTTTTGGAAAGTTTTCTTTGAACCCTTGGCTCTCTTGCCTCATTGAGGCGTCCTCTTTCTCCCAATAGTTTGTTTGCTGTACTAACTTGTTTCATGCAGCCATAAGGCTGCAGAAAACCCTAACCCTAGATCATTAATATCTCACAAACTAACCCTAAGAAACTCCCCAAACTACACTCACCTAATCTACTAATTACGGCACACAATTTTTAGGCTAATTTGGGGCACATTTTGATGGTTGATTTTGCTGCTGTACACCTTTGAATGCTACACCATAAGGCTGATAATTTACTGCAGAAAATCATTTCATAACAACCCTCTTACTCGTTCTCAAAATACTTCATAATTCATAGTCAATTGCTAGTTTTGCTTTGACATTGGTTAACTAGTCTTATGTTCACTTTATGCCGATTTAGATATCTTTATTTGCTGATATACATTATTAGGGACAACAAGCTTCACTTGCTTGTCCACTTGATTATATGGCAACATATGCTTGTTTTTCTTGTGTCTCGGGCATGTATTTCACACTTGGTAGGTCACTCAACGTACTTGGCAACCCTTGAACCTTCTCAAGACCTCATTCCAAGACCTTCATACCATTTAGATTTGACTTCTAGGGACTTCATCTCCATCTTCATCCGTCTTCATCCCTTTCCCCTAGGGTCACCGAGATTCCCCCCTTGAGGTGATTACCTCACCTCTAAAGTGACGGGGACACCTGCCTAAGGTGACAGTGGGTAGTTGACCTCTTAGTTGTTGCCATTTAGTGGTTGGGTCGGGTTTTGCCCAACCTACAACTTGTGCGATGACATTTTGGCGCCGTTGCTGGGGAGGATTTTGAATCCTCTTCGGAACCTTAACGACACTTTGGAAAGCTATCCCAAAGCTTTTCCTCTAGCTTGCTTGATGACTCCACCCAAGGGACGTGTTGAATTTTCAATAAGCAAGGCTTAAGCATGAAGTTCATTCCATTTTAGCATTTTACTTAAACCATGAACAATTTGTTGCAACAACCAAGATCACAAGAAGAGACACCATGCACAAGTACACAAGAAGTATCCTGGGAAACCCTTCTACACAAGGGAAGAAAACCCAACCAATCCTTTGCTATATTCTTCAAGAGAAAGACCTTCACCACCACAAACACCTAGCACACAAAAGGGTGCTCACAAGCCCTAGAAACCTAGCGCCCAAGAGAGGTGTGCACTTTTCCCAAGAACAAGTGTATGCTGAAATTTCCAAACTCACACTTGTGATGTTATTTCTCAATGGGGAATTTACCTTTATTTATATTAGACTGAACCTTTCAACATAAGTGTCTATTGGCACAACAGGGTCGACCTCAATAACTCATAATATAATTAATAATTACCATATTAATTATCTTTTACATTAAGGTGGGGCTGACTTGTACCCTTTACATTACAAATAGGGTTACACGTAAGTCTGACTCTTGAACAATATAGCAAGGGATCTCATACACCCACTAGTGCTCAACCACTAGGGGCACATCCACTGGGATGTCCACATCTCTATCTCACTGCGTCTCACAGGAGAACCACACTCACTATTGCGCATCCACTAGGATCATGTTCACCTGTGCTCATCCACAGGCACGTCCAACTCGACAGATCTTCTTTCCCACTATATTACACAAGAAAGTCATCTGGAGTTCATCATCTCAACTCTCTGCTCAGAGGAGGCTAATACATCGTTTCATCTCTGTCTCAGATCGATGCACCCAGCTCATGGGATTTCACACGTTCACCTGTGCTCAACCACAGGCATGTCCAACTCAATAGATCTTCTTTCTCACTGCGTTACACATGAGAATCATCTGGAGTTCATCTCAACTCTCTGTAAGGAGGAGCCCAACACAACGTTCCCGTTCTGTCTCAGATAGGAACCACACACCCAACTCATGAGCTCTCTCTCAGGTCGACTCAATCAGTCTGTGTCCTGGAGGATGTCTCATGCAACTGTAATCATCAACAAGACGTTCCCTTTCCACCTTCCTTGATGAGCTCAACTTGAAGCTCATCTGGCGACTCCACCTTCCCAGAACCCTTCCCGTCCCAAACCTTTTTCCCCTGGGAGGTTCAAGCCTTCTAAAGTCTACCAAAGAAGGCCTTCTCTCAAGCCTCCCGTTGTTAAAACCCTTTTCCATAATACCCTTCCTCTTGCTCCAATGGCTCACCCTTGGGCAAAGGACCTCTACAAACCTCTCAATATGGCCAACATCCAAGGATACCCTAATACAATGCCAAAAGAAGTCAACAAGTGGTTGCCAAAGTTCTCAGGAACCAATGTGATAATTGTTGAGGACCATATTTATGTCATGGGCCGAGACATGGACAATGCAGGTATTGAGCATGAAGATGTGGCCATGAAGTTGTTTGCTTGATCATTGATTGAAGAAGCCTTTGATTGGTTCAAAGGACTCCCTTACAATCATCTCACATCTTATGACGCTTTTGCCAACTCTTTCAAGAACAAATGGTCAACAAAGGCAGATGGTGGGACACTTGGGGCTCAATTTAATCAGATAAAAAAAAGGAGAATGAGATGATAAAGGAATCAAATTCCACGTTTGACAGGTTGTACAATCAAATTCTAACAGATTTTCGTCCTACAACATCATCAGTTCGTCTCCTTTACATGAATGCTTTTGAAGGGCAGTTTCGATTTATTCTCAAAGACAAGAAGCCCACATCGTTGGCACTAGCCAAAGAGTACAGTGACGATATTGAAGAAAACCTCCTTGATTCAAAGGTGGAACCTATTCACTACCCTCGTGTCAGAGTAGAAGCAAAGACTAAAGTTTCCAACAACAGTGTTCCTGATCCGATCGCTCTCTTAACTCAAAAGATAAACCAAATGAATACTTAGTTTGTTCAAGTGCAGAATTAGCTTATGAGCCATATGACTATAGTGGAAATAAATCAATCTGCTCCCAGACGTTTGTTTGCTAGACAACAGAGAGATGCCACTGGTTGGAAACCAAGACCTCAACAAGAGGCAAAGGCCACAGATACTTTGAAACCTGTTGGGACAGTTGATGTAGAATCTTGGTGCTTCCCGTGCCAAGAACCCCACAAGGAAGATGAGTGCCCTCGATGAGACGAAGATTCTCGTGACGATATGAACTTCATTGATATGATTTGCAATTTCGAAGAGGAACAAGTTACCCAAGAGCAGATCAATGAAGCCAAAAGAAGAGGAGAAAGAGAGGGGAGACTCCGGGCCTTGAATAAATTGACAGATGATCAGAAGAAGGAATTGAGGAGGAGGGAATATCTGACCTACACTAGAAGAAATAAAACTTCAGCCCCTCCGTCACAGCCTGATACTCCTCTTCCATCAACAGAAAAGGTGGCTCCACCACCTCCACCGTCGGTATGTGAGTTGCTTCCTAAGCCAACTCCTACAGATGATATTCAGTTAAATATAGATGTTGCAAGCATGTTTGGAAAACTGAATATGACGGTCCCAGTCACAGAGATGTGTAAGATCCCTTCTGTGAAAAGGGAAGTCTTGAAAGTCTTACAGGTGCCAACTAAGAAGGAAGATCCTCCCATCGTCTTGAACACTATGTATCTCGATCGACCAAGGGACAAGAATCCTCCTTTCTACCTTTTGTTAGGCATGAATAGCCTCCGCTTGAACAATTGCATGCTAGATTCAAGGGCCTCAACAAATATCTGTTAAGGTTTAAGCTATTATTATGTTTCTTTTCAATTTACTAGATAACAATAACATAGGTAGGATCACTGAGAGAAATACAATCACAAGATACACAACATTTATCTCGGGAAACCCTCATGGGGGAGAAAACCCAACAAAAACTTCCTTAATATAGATAGCCAATACAATGCCAAGACAATAAACCAAACACAAGAGAATATCCAACACTGAGCAATGCACCTCTCTCTTGCTTCTTCTCCCAACTACAACTCTCCAAACTTGCGCACTTGATGAGTGAATGAGTGAGTGAACAAATGAGGTGCTGTCTTCCTTTATTTATACAAACTGGCAGGTGTTGGAAAGATGTCTCTTCACTGGGCAGGGCTGACTTGTCTTCTTAGTGGTTAAAACCACTTTGAGTAGCCTCGGGGCCGACTTCTCAATTTGCATAATATATTTAGGATTTGACCAATCCACAAAAGGGGATTTGGTCAATTACAATGCCCGGCATGATCAATCCACAAAAGGGGATTGATCTAATTAATAATGACTCAATAAATAAATAGAATACTCTTTGCAGTTACAATATTTCAATAATATCAGGTCATTGAAGGTAATGAAACAAATTGGTTTGAAGACAACCCGACCTTATGGCAATGTATGTGGTATTGATTCACGGAGGGTCGAGGTCCTTGGGGTGTGTGAGAATGTTGAGGTATTTTTGATTGATTTTTTACATATCAACATCCTCATGGAATCTGCAAGCAACTCTTCTACTTCATCATGGCAACAACTTCATTTGAAACTGAGAGTGGCTCAATAACTGATACTGAAGGTAGCTCTTCTTCTTTCATGGAGGTAACTCTATCTTTTATTGTAGTCATGTCTCCATGACCCAACTAATGTACTGCACCGACTGCCACCCAATTTTAAATATGGGGATTACTCCCCCTGCATCTCGTACTATATATGAATCATGGTTGTTCTGGTTGTTTTCATGAATATTGGAACTATTTCTTCAATAAGTGTCTCATCATAGTCTTCTCCCTTTTGCCGGGAGAATCCTCTGGACACACATCAGGCTTTGTACATCTGCAACATGCTTGATCTGTATAGTTCAATCTTGGAAGTCAATACTGACTTCTCCTCTAGTCTCACGGAAGAATCCATATCCTAGTCTTTTTGACTGGCTTCCTTCTCTGTCACTGAAACAAGGGAATCTTCC
>SNQJ01S0074289.1:31982-48799 GCA_010110895.2 Picea sitchensis | reverse complement strand
CTTTCTCTTGAAGAATATAGCAAAGGATTGGCTAGGTTTTCTTCCCTTGTTGAGAAGGGTTTCCCAGGATACTTCTTGTGTACTTGTGCATGGTGTTTCTTCTTGTGATCTTGGTTGCTGCAACAAATTGTCTATGGTTTAAGAAAAATGCTAAAATGGAATGAACTTCATGCTTAAGCCTAGCTTATTGAAAAATCAACATTGGGGTGTGTGAGAATGTTGAGGTATTTTTGATTGATTTTTCACATATCAGCATCCTCATGGACATATTGGTGATTGATGTTCCAGATGCTTGGGGAATGCTCTTATCGAGGACTTGGTGCTCAACCCTTGGAGGTTTTCTTAGCATGAACCTTACACATGCATATATTCCCATGGGCGATGGCACATATGAAATCTTACACAACAGGGAAAAGATTGATACACATGTGATGGATCTGAGGGGCCCTAATTATGTAAGTGAACACTACTATGATATGCCTCCACAGGTTTTTGAGTATGATCCGTCCGAGTTACCCTTCATACAAGAAGATTCCATAGAGATGTTTCTTCCATGGACAGATAAGAAGAAAATTGCAAAATACCATGGGAAGGAGCCGGGGTCTATCCAGGTTATGCAGGAAGAAGATGAGAAACATGAAGAGATCATTAAAGAGACAGTCCAAGGGGAAATGTTGCCCGTTTTCAAGGAACCGGACCTTCCGGGACCACCCGAGGCACCTAATTTTCTTCCAAACTAAAATTCTCTATCAATTTTGTAAGTTTGTTGCCTTGGACTATAAAAGGACCACAAACCTTCTTCCAAAATCAATTGTAACCAATAAGAAAAAGTGGGATAACCCACTAGGCCTACAATCCCCCCAGGGGCTGGGGGGAACTGTCTCTTTTGTGGTTTGTATTTTGTCTTTTGCTTATTTTATTTTCCGCAAGCTAAAATTAATCTAAAATAAACCCAATCACTGCAAAACAATAGATAGATTTCAATTTTATAGATTAGATTAGCTTAGATTTCTTTTTTTGCAATTTCCTTTCAGTTATTTCAATTTGAGAAATAAACCTTCCCCTGAGCAACCCTAATATGCTTTGGCCCCTTGCGAGCTTTGCTTGATCTGGGGATTCCATTGGAACGATAACTGGTCAGTGCGGAGTAGTTTTAATAGGGAAAACCATTCATTTGCTATTGCTCAAAACATGATCCTATCGTTAGATCTACTTGTGAATTCAAGGGGATACTCATTGAGATCCGTTCACTCCCCATTGTAACTCCTTGCGATCTCACTGATATCCATTTGGGGATAGCGGTGAAAGGAAACAAATATTATATTAGATTTACTTTCTGTTTCACACTTACAATTTGGCATTCACAAAGTGGACTTGCAACATTAAGTCACTTCACGAATTTAAACCATAAATTCAAGCAATAACCCATAATAATAAAATTTGTCAAGAGCACTCACAATAAATACATCTTGCAACAACCTTTACTTTTGGCACTGGTCTATATTTCCATTTTGCTTATCGTCATTTACTTTCAAGTACTAGCATTTGCTTTCAATCTATATCATTTATGTTGAAGTGCTTTACTTGTCTAATTTCTTTCTCATAAGCAATTTTCTTATTGTGTTATATGTTGTTAGAATAAATTGCTCTTGCTTGCATTCCATATTAACTCCTAGAACAATAATTGTGCTTAGTTAGTTAAGCCTTAGATTCTTTTTTAGGGACTACCCCCCTTGGCTTCGCTAGGAGTTAACCTAGATGGAGGACTCGAGTGTCAGGTGACAACTACCCGACTCTAGTCTTTCCCCCAAGGCCACACCCAGTGGATTGAAGATTTCTTCCACGTGAACCGAGGTGTGGATTAGGCGTCAACAAGAAGTTCCAACAAAAAACCTTTCCGTAGGTACATTGATCTTGTAAAGGTCTTGTTGCCGCCTTTATACACACCTGGGTAACGTGGAAGAAATATTTAATCCACTCGGTGTCTCCTTGGGGGCAAGTTAGAGTTAAGGTGCTGTCACCTAATCCTCAACTCCTTCGTCTAGGCCAACTCCTAGGGAAGCCAAGGGGGGTAGTCCCTAATAAAATAATCTAAGGCTTAAACTGAATCTAAGCAACTAGTATTCTAGGAGTTTATTGCATTAACCAATATATGAAGTAAATCTACTTTAAGAACATAGATCAATTAACCACCACAAGATACATAAAAGATACTTGCATAAAAATGATACTTGAGATAATAGATGCAAGTAAATTAATAAATTGCTTCAAAGTAGATAACTGAAAGTAAAGTGCTTGAAGCAAATGGCTTTGTGTAAATGTAGAATTGAGACCAGTGCCTTAAAGGTATCGTGGGCAATGTAGATCGCATATTTTATTAGATTTATTGATAGTAGGTTAATGAGGTAAATTTTATTTACATGAAAAATAAAGTGTTTGAACTAATCTAGATTTGGCCCTTCAGAGAACATCCCTAAAGTGGAGGTTGAGCTTGCCGAATATCCAACAGGGAGGTCCCTCTGATTTTGCACACAAGCCCAAGAGAATGTGGGAGATCCGACAGGGAGAATCTAGATCTCAAAGTTCCCGCCAGATATCTTACACAAACTATCTTACGTTTCCACTAAAGCAAAGCTTCTTAAGGATTTCCCTATTAATCTATCACCACTGACCAACCCAACGTGTATGAAACTTACTCCCAGAAGATCGAGACAAGCTCGCAACTGGAAGGGTCAGGAACAACACTGGGAGCTGAGGGGAGTTGTTTATTTTAAACAAGAAATAAAAATTGCTGAAAGGAAATGTTTTTTAATTACTAGTCTTCATTGACCAACGTCTTGCGAGGAGCTGAGGGGATGGTTTATTGCCAACTTTGAAATTGCATGAAACAAAGTTGCATAAGGGAAATCTAATCTAGCAATTAAAGTGTTACTTTCCAAATTGAAATGCAATCTATGCGATTGTTGTTTTAAACTTTAAAGCAAAGAAAGCATAAAATGAGAAACTTGCTCCAAAACCACAACACCAACCCCCCCCTAAGGGGAAACACAAAGTGAGGCCTCCCTTTGCTCACTTATTTTATTAACTCGGTTACAACTGTATCTTGAAGAGACTTTAGATCTCTTTAAATAGAGATGTGGATCCTTATAATGATGGATCGAGTTTATTACAATGCAAATTTATCTTAGGAAGGTATTGGGTGCTCTTGGAAGTCCCAAATGCTCCAAATCAGCGAAAATTGGTCAAAATATCCCCTTGTTTATTCAAAAACCTGCACAAAACAACAAACAACAAGAGAACAAAGATGGCCAAAAACACTTTAAGAGTGTCTTTGGTTATTAGTAGATAAATTCAAAAATTTCTAAGTATGAAACTATGATAAATGAGCAAAAGGAACTAAGGAAAGCAAGCTAGAAAGCTTGTCTCCTTTGGGTCTTTTATGGCTGATATAAAACAAAAAACTAAAACACTTCTCTTGTTAGATATGAAGCTAAAGTATGAAATCAGAAATCTCTTTTAAAGCCTTTAGATTTGACTAAAATTTAATTTGCAAAAGAGACTTTTCCTATTGCTAGATCTTGCTTGAAAGATAAATAAATTGAAACTAAGCTAAGATCTAAACAAAGCTTCTACAAATCTGATCTACTTATGTATTTGAATTTAAATATGGTAGATATTAGAATGTAGATTTACGTAACCAAGAAGATAGATAATTTAAGAGAGAAAGAGAGAGTAGAATTCCTTGATCCCTTGAAAAGCCTTGGGCAATGGAGTTCCTTGCTTTGATGGAAAACGGAGGGACTATGTTATTCACCACAATCTTGAAGAATCAGGAAGATGCAAGCTAGCTCAACCTCTCCTTCAAGTGAGATACCCTGCACAACTTTAAACTTCTTGCAAAGGGGTTAAAAACATTGGTGTCATATAAAGTAGAAGCATGAAAGCATGAAAATTAAGCTAAATAAGCATGCAATTCAAACTATCTAGCACACATGAATCAATAGAAATAAGAAGCAAGCAAGCTTTCTATTTCTATCCTATTGGGAGATAGCTCCCCTTTCAAGGCCAAGATTTAACAACAAATTGCAAAAAGTAATAAGAAAACATATACCTCATATACAAAATGAACATAGATGATCCACACACATTTGTTTTACACCATGTAGTAGCCTCCAAAGCCTTTTTATTCCAATGAGAAAGATAGTACAATTACATCAACAAGCAATACAACCCAAACTCCAACTAGTTTGCAATGGGAGAGTGCATTGTTTAAATAGCCAAGAGTGAAGATGCTAAAGGGAGGAGGGCGCACCACTTGGAGAGGGAGGGCACACCACATGTGAGGGGAGAGTAGCCAAGTGGTAGCTAATGGGCTGCCACCTATCCCACAACTCCATTGGATGACAAGTGTGAGCAATAGGGAGAGGGGGAGGACGCCACCTCTCAAGAGGTAGGCAACCCTCTCTTGGAATGCACCACCTCTCCTCAAGAGGGGCGCACCTCTTCTTGATGGAAGCTTCTAACTCTACTACACCTCATCCAATCATAACCAACGACCACTTACATGCCTCTAATTGCTGCCACATAGCCTTTTAGGCTTTATTTCACTCAAAACATGTTTTCGACATGTTTCCCAAGAAATAGCATTTGCTGACTTTTCTTGATTTTTTGTCTTTTTTGGGTTTTGTGAGGAAAATTAACTTTTTAGTGATTAAAATCACTAATTTCACTCACCAAAGTGGGTACTTAGGTAAAGTGGGTGCTCTAGGTCTAAAAATGAGCACCCCCAAGGAATATGAAATCTCCTAGTACCAATTTTTTATTACAACTTCAATTTACAATTAAAAAATTATTTTTACGAATTTTTTTTAATTAACTGAAAAAATTAAAAAATCCTAATGGGAGCTTAACACATTTCCATAAAACTTTAGGAGGATGTTTAGCATGGTAATATACATTAAACACTAGGCTTAGAACCATGCTAAGGCATAACCATGAATATATACTCCAGCTTTGGAGAAATTGAGTGAAAAAACTCAAAAATTATAAATTGCTTAGACAATAGAATATAATTAACAAGTAAAAAAACCACTCCAGTGTAACTACTCATGTTTAAGTCTTAGGTGGCTAAGACCTTTTACAAAGTTCATCATGCAACATCTCTTATTACAATTCCCCGGAGGGTATGGCAAATGTGGAAAAAGTTGGTCTCAGAGACTGACTGAACTTCTGAACTCTAAATACTGAGCATTTTATAGCTCAAACTTTGGCGGCTCAACTGCAAGTCCAGCTAGTGCAACTCAACGGATAATAGGTCTAAAAGAGAAGAGTCCCACCAAATTCTTCTATGATAAAAACTCTTTTCACTAATCCTCCAAGAGTAACTTCAATGGCTTTGCAACCATGAGTTACAAATGCCTACAAGGCCTTAGACATGTATAGAATTCAAGGTCACCCTCATAATATGCCTGATAGATTTGATAAGTGGTTACCATTCTGGCAACAACAAAATTTTCCTCCAAGACCTCAATACAATAACAATCATCACCCTAGAGGAAACCAAGGGTGGAATAGAAATAGACCTCCTCCTGAGCAAAGAGTCCATAATACCCTTGCCCCTTTTGATATGGTTAACCAAGAAGGAATCCCTTGGTGTTTTCCTTGCAATGAGTCACATAGGGAATGAGATTGCCCTTGAAATTGAGAGTACGAGGAAAATGAAGATCCTAGTAGTTATGAACATATGAATCTTGTTGAAGATTTGGATCCTATCTATGCCATACCTCAAGAAACTAATACTATCACTAGTGAGCAAATGGAACTAATTAAGGAGAAGAGTTTTGATGCCGCTAGGATAGCTAAGTTGGAGATGTTGAATGTTGTGGATGAAGAATCTAAGAATAAACTCAGGAAAGAGAAATACTTGTAATATACTAGAAGAAACAAAGCACTTGAAACTTCACAACCCAATGACTCTGAACTACCTGTAAGGAAGTGGGATACCCTTTACCATTGGTATCGATCCAATTTCTCCATCAACATCAAAAAATGATGATGATGTGCAATTGAATGTTGATGCGACGAATGTCTTGGCTAAGGTTACTATCCCTGTTCCTCTCACTAAATTAATGTAGAGATCCCCTCACAAATGGATATGTTAAGGCAATTATCAAGTATTGAAGATGAACATGAGGACCCTCCTGTGGTATTGCAAACCATGAATTATGATAGAAAAAATGGAGGGCACACACCTTTCTTTATCACCATGGTAGTGTAGTGAATAACCTCCTTATTTATAATTGTATGTTAGATTCTGGGGCTTTCACCAATGTGATGTCTTTAAAGGTCTTGATCCAATTGAGTTTGAAAACCACAAGGCTATATAGGAATGTATGTGGTATTGACCCAATAGCAATTAATGTCTGTGGTCTAATTAAGGATTTGAAAGTTTGTCTAGTTGCATATCCAGATATCTTTCTCTTAATGGATGTTGTAGTCATATATGTGCCTGATGCTCGGGGAAGGAAATGGTATGCAACGTTGTGGGGTAGCATTCAGACAGATCTATTTTATGCAACCATCCTGTTGCCGTCCTTATACACACGTACTAACGTGGAGAAGTCTCCAACCCACTTGGTGTGTCCTTGGAGGCGAAAACCTAAGTCCAGACCCACTGTCACCTCGATCTAGACCTCTTTCGTCTGGGCTCACTCATAGGGAAGCCAAGGGGGGTAGACCGTATTAAACTATGTGAAGTTTGATTAATGATCTAGGAGTTAAATGTTAAGAAAACCCAACCCAATGACATACAACAAATGCAAAAGTGTAGTTCCTTTAATGACAAACAAACCCTTTATTTATACAACAATTAGACCAATGCCTAAAGATTACCCGAAATGATTAAATGAGATATACACCAATAGTACAATTATACACGAATCAACAATGTTATGAGATATCCACAATAAATATGGGAAGTAACTTTACATTTAGATAAATTATATTCAAATAAATAAAGAATGCTAGAAATAAGAAAGCTTTGAAACAAGTATTCACATGAAAAAGAAATGCTTGAAAGTAAATTGCTTGAAAAAGTAACTTGCTTGAAAAGTAAATGTTGTGAGAGAGTGTGTAGGTTGATTTTAGCAAGTTTTAGGTCTCTCTTGAATTAAGGGGGAAATTAAGTGTGAAAGATACAATCCTACACTATGTGACTACCCCTAATTTTTATCCCTTCAACCAATAGGAAGTGCTGGGTAATCAAGAAAAAAACAAACAAGGTTCTTCCCTAGCTCCACAGATCAAATCCAGAATGCTTGGGCGCTCAACAAGGAGGACACGTAATGCCGTGAAACCGTCCCCGACTTCAACCCCTTGTAGCTTCCCAAGTCACTCTTTTTGGTGGTAGAAGAAATAGTAATTGGGTGCCTAATTAATCTAGCCTCTCAATCCTTTGCCCTTTCTTAGTTACCCAAGATCCACAAAGTGGCAAGGGGAGGGAATACAGGGCAACGACGGGGCACAAGTTTGATTACTTTGCAGCAAATTAAAACTTAAACTAGCCTTCACGTATTGCATGGATGACAAAGTCAATCATTATGCAAGGTGTGGACAAAATTAAATAAATTAAATGACTTGAAAATAAATGACAACCTCACAACTATGACACAAGATGGAGGACAAGCCTACCGGTTTTGGCCAAGGTGGGTAAATAAAAGTAAAACAAAAAATTAAATTTACACCTAGCCTTCACGATATTGCATGGATGACAAAGTCAATCATTATGCAAGGTGTGGGCAAAATACAAGAACTTAATTACAGTTTACAGAAAAATTTAAAGTAGAGAGAATGCAAGCCCAAGAGACTCTCTTGGGTTGGTTACAATGCTTAGAAAGTGAAGATAGAGAAGAGGGTTTGGCACCAAGACTCTAGGATGCTTCCTTGAGTCTTAGGGGCAAAAAATATGCAAAAATCCTCCTAAAACCTGCAAAAACAAAAACAACAAGCTTTTCTTGCTAGAAATTACTAAAATGACTTGGAGCAGATTATTTTATATTAGCACAATAACATAAATTATTTAATAAAAAAATTTAAATAATAAAAGAGAGATTAGATTGCAGATTTAGACAAAAATAATGCTAGGAAATGGTAGATATATGGCTGGAAATGAAACAGAAAATGTAGAAGCTTTAGATGGCTGAAAAAATGGATTTCCAGATCTGAAATCCACTCCTCCAAGCCTTTGGTAACCTGCAGATTTTTGTAAACCCTTGCTACAAAATACAAAGAAGGCGAGTGTGTTCTAATAACTTGCAAAATACTTTCCAAATCTATTAGAAACAATTCATAGAGACTAATAGTAAGACTACTACTAATCCATCCCAAACAAAATACTTTGCTTGGGTCTCCAAGTAAAATTGCAATCAAGGAAATACAAAGAAAATAAATTGCAGCAATATTACCTCATAAACCCACAACACAATGGCTCCAAGAATACTCCAAGAGACATAAGAAATCCTCCAAAACTTCTATTTTATTAACCAAGAAAAGATTTTCCCAATGACACCATGAATCATGAGAGAAAATGGGAGAGAATGAGGGAGAGATGGGAGAGATTTTGGCATAGTAGAGTTGCTGTGAGAATAGATGTGTAAATGAGGAAATGGAGGCTCTCTTTTATATGAGGAAGAGGGGAGAGGCCCCCCTTGGATGAATTACAAGTGTCATTCATCCAAGGGAGAGAGACAAAGTCAAGGAGGGCACACTTTTAGGGTTTTAGCAAGGGTTAGGGTTTGAGGGGTGAGAGGGGAAGGGGGAAAACACCTTTTACTTTCACCAAACATAAAGTTAGGCTCAAGGAGGGGTACACTTAGGGTTTTGGCCACCCTCTCACTTTAATTTTTGACTTTAGCTAAGTTGATGAGCAAGGGGGGCGCACTTTTCACTAGGGAGTTACCACTTTTGGTTGTTGGCTTAGCAAGGGGGGGTCTTCTAAGTGGAAAATCACTTTTCCAACTTAGGAAATACATTAGGAATCATTTCCCCACTTTCTCTCATGACTTTAATTATTTTTACAATTTTTGGCTTTTTACCTTAGCCAATTAAACGCTGACTTTTGACTGACTCTGACTCCTCATGGACAATGACCTAGTAAAACTTGTCCAATTTAGCTGAAACTTGGTCCAAGGGTGTAGTGGGTCATCTGTCATTTGATTTGAGTACCCACACCCCTATGCTAAATCCCCAAGGACCAATTTTTTACATTTTACATAAAAAATAATTAAAATTTCCAATAAATGGAAAATTTTAATAATAAAAAAACCTATCAAAACTTAACGGAATTTCGCAAGACTCTAGGAGATGTCTAGCATGGTCATTTACAACATTTCTAAACCTTAGTCACCCCTTCGACTCGATCATTAGAACGCCTTTCACCACTTTGGAGGATTTTGTGAGTGAAAAACTCAAGGATAATTAAAATTGCTTGGTAGGCAAGATTAATTACTTGAGGAAAAAAAACACTCGATGAAAGGACTTCCCTAATGATAAAGTTCTATTCAACTAACTAAAATTTGACTCATGCTGATCTATTACATTATTATCCCACGCAGGGGAGCGAACATTCCGATTACATAGAAAGACGTGCTAGGGGCAAAATTTGCCCTACTGAGCCATAATTCTTCAAAATATGTTGTACTGCAAGGTATATAACTTCATGGTACTTTACGTTGACACCTAGTTGAAATAGGTGATCAACACATCCCAACTTCGATATCTGATTGTGAAAAAAGAATAGTGATAACCGATTGTGTGTTGAAATCAGCTTTCCCTCAAAGAGAATTACCCTCTCCCTAATATGAAAAATTTGGTGCAAAGAGTTACTGGGGCTGGAATTTTATCTATGTTGGATGGTTTCTCAGGATATAACTAAGCTTTCGTTAAAGAAGAAGACCAACTTAAGACAACTTTTACAACCCCACGAGGAACCTACAAGTACTTAAGAATGCCCTTTGGTCTTTTAAATGATGGATCAACCTTTCAAAGGGTAATGGATTTTGCTTTCAGGGACTTGGTAGGAAAGATAATCAAGATTTACCAAGATGATTTAACCGTTGTGTTCAAGGAAAGAAATGCACATGTACATTATCTCAGGAAAGTTTTTGAGTGATGTAGAAAGTATGGAATCTCACTCAATCCCAAGAAGTCAACATTTGGTGTACACCAAGGGAAATTGTTTGGTCACATTGTGTCTAAAGGGTATTTTTATTGATCCAACAAGAATTGAATCCATAAGAAAAATCCCTTTACCAAATAATACGAAGTCTTTACGGTTATTCTTCGGTAAGATTAACTTTATAAGAAGATTCATTCCAAATTTTGCCAAAATTATTAAACCAATGAATGCTTTGTTGAAGAAAGATGCTTTATTCAAATGGGATTAGTAAGAAATATTTCAAAGACATTAAAGAAGCCATCACAACAACATTGATCCTTGTCAGCCTTGATTATTCTCAAGACTTTATAATTTTCTCATTTGCATTTGAAAATACTATTGCTAGTGTGCTTTTGTGAAATTTTAAACTATGGCAATTCAATGTATACAATTTCAGATCTGAGAATTACTTCCAAGTGACCTCAAATAGTAAACTAGGGCTGTTATGACTGAATAATTCTACACTGAAATTATGACATAAAATTATAGCAACGGAAACACAAAGATCACAGAGAAATCATCCATACATAGGAGACACAATTTTTTTTTGTTCCGTAGAATTTTCTGGTTGAGAATTTCTAAGGACAAAATAATCCTCCTAGCAAAATTACAATTTTCAGCAAATTCCGGAAAAACCCTTCCAACTTGCAAACCTGCTGCTATACCCTGCTGACGTCACCTTGCTGGCCACCGACGTCACCTACTGTACGACTTGCTGACGCCAGTCGTACGGATTGTACAGATCGTACAGATTGTTCGTACCACACGTGCGACTGTCCTTCCTCAACAGAAAGTCAGAAAATAAAATGTCCAGAAACCCTAGGCTAGATTTGCCAAAGTGAATAATTTCCTTTGCTAAAATTTTGCCTCCCAATATCCTTGGCACAAGTGCTCACTCACTTATGCCAACTCCATAATGTCACAATGAGATGTCGCAATGTCTCCTCACATTGCCTCTCCTTTATAGGAGTCCAAAGTGAGTTTAGAAGCCCTTAACTTACTTTAAGGAGCCCTCCACTAAACTCAACATTAAATTAGAATTGTTATTCCTCCATGTGGGTGTGAAGCCCCAACTCAATATACAAGGGGTTTTCTCCAAAACAAAACATGCAATGTGAGTGTCGTTAAATATTCCCACATGCCTGACACCAAGGCCAATGTGGGAATACCTTCCGATGCTACAAAAACATCAACACTCCCTCTTAGCGAGGGAGGTATTCCATTCACCATCACCTGGAAGTAGATCTGTCTCCCACACTGGAAGTGGCTCTCCCTTCGATATTGGATCCGCTACCACAGTTGCTCCCTTTGACACAAAAGAAAATCCCGCTGTATGAGATGAACCCTTCTTGGAAGACACCTTGCTCCTAGAAACCTCCCGCTTCTAAGCATCGTGCGTGGCTTCCTCAACCCATGACACCTTCCTGACAGTCTTGGAAGACTCCTCTCTCCCACTTGCACGTGAAGGTTGACTTCTTCTGGATGGTTAACTCTCTCTTTGAGCCTACTGACTCCCTTTGAAGTCTAACTTCCTCTTGACAGACTTGGAAGGTTTCTCCTTCCCACTGGATTGTGAAGGTTGACTCCCTTTGAAGTCCGATTCCCTCTGAGTCTGCACAACCTTCAGAGCTACTTGCTCCTTGTGCTCTGTCACTCTGCTGCTGCTTGCTATCGCTCACATAGGTTGACCCTTTAGCCTATATAGGTTTCTCTCTCTAACTCCAAGAACCATTGCTGTGTCTGAGCTAGATCCTCTAGGCATGAACAACACCTGCCCATCTCGGAATAAAACTACATAGCCCTTCTCATCAATCGCTGAGATTGAGAGCACACTCTTCCTTAGTTTTGGCACCCATAGCACATTTGTCACTTGCAACACATCTCCCATACAAATCTAAGTCAGACTCTATGATGCTCTCGAACAAGTTTCGTGCTCTTGTCATTTGACATGTGGCTCCACTATCCACAAACCAAGTCCCACTACCGGAAACTGCACTAGAAAGAGCGGAGACTAATAAGAACTCCCTCTGAAGCCTGTCTGCATCCTCATCCACCTCTACTGATGATGCCTGCTGCTGCTTCCCTTTCCCTTTTTGTCGCTGTGGACACTGTGAAGCATAGTGCTCTAGTGTATGACAAACAAAACACTTGACCTTGCTAAGGTCCTTCTTCTTCCTCTGTTCTGGAGAGGCCGTGGAGAACCGTTTCTTTTGCCTTTTCTAGCACGAGCAAATAGGGCCAGGTTCTCATCATCACTACCTCTCTGCTTTCCATTCCTGGACTTTATCGTAGCCTCCTCCTGGATACAATCAGTTCACAGTTTGTCAAATGGTGACAACTTCTCTCATACACAAATTCCCTGCACAAATGGTTCCCAAGACCCGATAAAACCATTCAATGCTACATTCACCAACTCTGTGTCATCAACTGCCTCACCAATGCCTGCAAGCTGATCACGAATTTGAGTGATCCTCATGAGGTAGCTAGCAATTGTATCTGCACTGGACATCTCAACAGATCGAAGCTGGTGCCTCAAAATCAACTTCCGGTTCAAATTTCCGCTTTGGTACAAGCCCATCAATGGCTCATACATCTCCTTGGTTGTTTTCTTCTCGGAAATATGAGGGATCAAGTGATCCTTCAAATAATCCAACAACGCTCGCTTGGCCTTCACTTCCTTCTTCCTATGGGATGCTAATTCCTGTGGATCATTTGGATATGGAATCACCTTCTCAACGTATTCTTTGAGATCATATTCTTCCAAGAGAAGAAGAATCCTAGCCTTCCAAGCTCGAAAATTAGTGGCCCCTTCCAACCTGTCTTCAACTTTGAGAGTGCCCACCGTTGTGACCTGCCTAAAACAAAAATCTGCAGTAACCTGTGTCTCAAGAAGATGACTCTTTCTCTCTCTAGAGCCTATGCCTTGATACCATGTCAAATTTTCTACTAGGGCAATTCAATGCATACAATTTCAGATTTGAGAATTACTTCCAATTGACCTCAAACAGTAAACTAGGGTTGTTATCATTGAATAATTCTACATTGAAATTGTGACAGAAAATTACAGCAGCGAAAACACAAAGATTAGAGAGAAATCATCCATACACATGAGATACAAAAAAAATTTGTTCTATAAAATTTTCTGATTGAGAATTTTTGAGGATAAAACAATCCTCCTAGCAAAATTACAACTTTCAGCGAATTCCAGAAAAACCCTTCCAACTTGCAAACATGTTGTTGTACCTTGCTGACGTCACCTTACTGGCTGCTGGTGTCACCTGCTGTACGGTTTTTTGACATCAACAATACAGATTGTACGAACTATACGGACCGTACATACTGTCCGTACCACACGTGTGATTGTCCTTCCTTAGCAGAAATCAGAAAACAAAATGTCCAGAATTGCTAGGCCAGATTTGCCAAAGTGAAAAATTTCCTTAGCTGAAATTTTGCCTCCCAATCTCCTTGGCACAAGTGCTCACTCACTTATGCCAACTCCATAATGTCACAATGAGATGTCGCAATGTCTCCTCACATTGCCTCTCCTTTTATAAGAGTCCAAGTGAGTTTAGAAGCCCTTAACTTACTTTAAGGATCCCTCTAGTAAACTCAACATTAAATTAGAATTGTTTGTTCCTTCATGTGGGTGTGAAGCCCCAACATGTGGCTGTGAAGCCCCAACTCAATATACAAGGGGTTTTCACCAAAACAAAACATGCAATGTGAGTGTTGTCAAAGATTGCCACATGCCCACCACTAATGCCACTATGGGATGCTACAAAAACATCAACAACTTTTGCAAAAGAACAAGGATAACAATGAGCATCCTATCGCTTTCATGAGCAAGACCCTTAGAGATGCTGAATTAAAGTACACCATTATTGAAAAACAAGCTTATGCCTTGGTGCAATCATTGAAGCATTTTAGGAGTTATGTCGGGTACAACAAAATCATAACCTATATCCCATACCCAACTGTTAAAGATGTACTAGACAATATTGTCTTGGGACTAGGGGAAAATGGGTATCAAATGTCCAAGAATATGACCTTGACATTAAACTGACTAAAATCATAAAGGGGCAAGGTTTAGCTAAGAGTTGACTGAGGGAAATGAGAAATCCTTGGGATTAGGTGAGAATGATCAAGTGAATGTCGGCTTGAGGGAATTCGAAAATGACGAGTGGTATTCGAGTATCATTTATTACTTGAAGAATCTATCATATCCTAACCCCTTAGTTGATCATAAGAGAAGAGCTTTGAGATTGAAAGCCATGAGATTTTGTTTGACCCAAGATGGTCTTGGTTGGAGAAACCCTGATGGATGTGTCAACCAAGAAGAATCCAACAAGTTAGTTGAGGAATTCCATTCAGGATATTGTGGGGGTCACTTTGCATCCCGTACTACAACATATAAGATCTTGAGGGCAGGTTACTATTGGCCTACGTTGTTTACTGACACACATTGTTATGTTAGGTCTTGTCAATCGTGCTAGTTTTTCTCACGGAAACAATGATTGCTCGCTTTACCTTTGAAACTAGTCATTGTTGAAGCACCTTTTCCACAATGGGGTTTGGATTTTATCGGTGAGTTTGAAGACAATTCTAGTAATGGACATCGATGGGTCTTGACTACTATAGACTGTATCAATAGGTGGGTAGAGGCCATACCAACAAAGAAGGCAACTAAAGAAGTTTTAATGAATTTCCTTGAAGATCGAATGATCACAAGATAAGATAATAGGAAAATTTTATTAATGTTCAACGAATGACCACAAAGGTAGGTCATTGGGACATAAAACTACAACAAGAATGAGTACAATGTGGGAGTGCAAACACAACTCCTAAGTAATGCTTAAAATAACATAAAGAAAGAAACCTAAAGTACAATGATTCAAAATATATAAGTGAGTATGCCCAACTCAAAAATATGTAAAAAGAGAGTTGGCATGAGAGAGAGAGGTTTGATGATGAAGCTGTCAAGGTCTCACGGATCTGATGGTCGAGGGCGAAAGGGGCGAACTGCGCACTGTCTCATTGTCGGAGTCCTCAGGCCTACCGGGGGATCCGACTGTATGATCCCGTGGAGGATGTAGTACCGAGGGGTACTCCTAGCATCTGAGGCCGAAAGGAAGAAAATTTGTATAGATATTTGGTAGTTCATTTGAATTTGGGAGGTGGTCTGATGGAAGGGAGGCGCCCTGCTCTGTATCTGTCTGGAGCTAGTCCCTCTAACTCTTTGAGAGTGTGTAGACTGATGTGTAGTTTGGCACCTCCGAACCGGTCTCGATGATAACAATCTGTCTCCCTGACGGGAAGGCTGAGGAGAGACTTGAGGTCTCACCAATCTACTGTCCAATGTACTTTGATAATCACTACTAATAATGCAAAGGCTTTTAGTTCTTTGGCTTTGGCAAATTTTTGCTTCAAGTATGGAATTGTGTTGTCTCATTTTTCTAATTATTAACCACAAGGGAATGGATTTGCTAAATCTAGTATTAAGAACCTCATGAATATCATTAAGAAGATTGTGGGTGAAAATAAAAAGCATTGGGGTAGCAAAATCAAATATGCACTATGGGTAGACCGTATCAGAACTAAGACTTCCAATGGGAAAATTCCTTTTGAATTAGTGTATGGAAAGGAAGCAAAATTGCCTATTAATCTCCAAATTCCTCTATTTCATCTTATGCAACATTTCACAACAACTCATGAAGCTTTGCGAGGAAGAATTGATCAACTTGTAGAGTTGGATGAGTCTAGAAGAAATGCTTTTGATCAAATGGTGAGAAATCAAGATAAAATTAAAGGAACATTTGATCATAAGTCAAGACAAAGATATTTTGAAGAGGGAGATCTTGTACTCATGTGGGATAAAAGAAAGGAAAAGCCCGATATACACAAGAAGTTTGATGGTCTTTGGCTTAGTCCTTATAAAATTAAGAGAAAAGTTGGAGTTAATTCTTTCTACCTAGCTAGCCTTGATGGGGAGAAGTTGTCTTTGCTGGTTAATGGACAACTTCTTGAGCTTTACTTTGCAATCGACACTTGATTTGTTAACTGTAGCATTAAGTAGGATAGTTGTAGGTCATTTTGTGTAATGTCCCCATTTTGGGACATTATAACATTACAGAGTGTTATGCCTACCAAAGTAGCCAGATAGGGGTGACAGAGAGTTCGAGAGATATTGAGGGATTTTATCGGGCCCGACTTGCATCGTTCATCATCAGGATCCATTCCGCACAACTTGGCTTTGGTTCCGTTGCATTTCGACGATTTCCGTAATTTTGAGTTATTATGGATCAGATCTTAATTAAATTCACAAAGAAGGTCATAATGGGCAAAGAAGGTCATAATGGGCATATTACTTGGAGAAACCTCTTAGTGTAATAGCTCATCGGAATCAGGAAGAAGAGCATTACAAGATAAGATGATGAGAAGTGACTTTCAGTGGCCGGAGAAGCCATAAGGATGGATAAATCACTTTTTAGAGGTAAAATGGTTAATTAATTAATTAATTAAGTGATTTAAACAAGGAATAATAAAATAAAGTAAAAGTCACTTGGAGGGAAAAGGTCAACAACGAATTAGGGTTTCGGGAAGCTAT